>VOMN01128997.1:0-16452 GCA_014899125.1 Orchestia grillus | reverse complement strand
AAGGCTGCAGACAAGGGACATGTAGCCGGCCGTGAAGCATTACTTGACAGTCACGGTGAGTTATTTTTGTTGTGTATGTCGATTGAATTTAATATAAATGCATTATTCTGAAGGCGAATAACTGTCAAGAGAATTTGGTACTGCGTTTATGTACCCAAAGTACCCAACGTTTATGTACCCAACGTTTCCACGTTTATGTAGTTGAGGTCGCAATTTACGCAGATCCAAAAATGACATTTTCCTAATTCCGGCGATACTACTTATAGGCTAAAGGGAACTTAGTTAATGAGAAGTTGAAGTGTAGATAGCAACGCGTTGAGCACAAACAATGCTTTCGTACACAGGAATGGAATGGATATGGGTAGCGGAGGGGCAGGAACAGAACTGTACTGCCCGAGGCAGCACGCCTTGGTTTTTGATATGCTGTTGTATTGCCGCTGAAACGCGTGTTGGGCATTTCAGTGTTCTAAATCATTAACCATGTTTGTAACACTGAACTCGGCATAGATGGAGTCCGTATATACAAAAATTTAGATTTCGAGAATCGTCAATTTTTAAGCGTTATACTCAGAGAGTCCGAAAACTCCATAAACTTGAATGTTACTGGACCTGCAAATTTACCTTGCTCTGAGCCCTTTTCTCCTACCGTGCACTCCACTTACCGTGCACTCCAATTATCGTGCACTTCACTTATCGTGCACTTCACTTATCAGGCACTCCACTTATCGTGCACTCCACTTATCGTGCACTTTACTTATCGTGCACTTTACTTATCAGGCACTCCACTTATCGTGCACTCCACTTATCGTGTACTCTTCTTATCGTGTACTCTACTTATCGTGTACTCTACTTATCGTGTACTCTACTTATCGTGTGCTCTACTTATCGTGTACTCTGCAATCGTCAATTATCGTGTTCTTCATTAATTGTGTACTGAGCAATCATCAATTATCGTGTTATTCATTTATTGTGCCTTCACTTATCATACGCTCTACTTAGCGTATATTGAGCAATCGTCAATTATCGTGTTCTGAGCAGTCTTCAATTAACGTGGACAGAACAACTTTCAATCATAATGTACTTCACTTATCATGTATCGAGCAATCTTCAATTGTCGTTCCTTCACTTTTCGTGTACGAAGCAATCTTCAATTATCGTGTTTTTCACTCATAGTGTACCGAGCAATCTTCAATTATCGTATTCTTCGCTTATCGTGCACTGAGCGATCTTCAATTATCGTGCACTTCATTTATCGTGTCAATCTTCAATTATAGTGTATTTCACTCCTCGTGTATTTGTCTCATCGTGTACTTGTCTCATCGTGTACTGAGCATTCTTCAACTATCGTGCATGTCAACTTATCATTGATTGAGCAATTTACCGTTTTCCTACACTTCAGTTGTTGTGTACGAAGCAATCTTCAATTACCTTTCTGTTCAGTTATCGTGAACTGAACAGTCTTCAATTACCTTTCTGTTCAGTTATCGTGAACTGAACAATCTTCAATTACCTTTCTGTTCAGTTATCGTGTACTGAACAATTTTCAATTACCTTTCTGTTCAGTTATCGTGTACTGAACAATCTTCAATTACCTTTCTGTTCAGTTATGTGTAATGAACAATCGGTAATAAGAAATGCAGATTTGAACGAAGGCTACGCTTGCCAGTAGACATGATAGAGCTATTCAAATGACAGGCCACTATATATATATATATCGAATTTCGGTTTAAAACCAACGCTGATTTCTGCAACAGTGAGTCAATTGTATCGTGAGATATCTCTCTGTGTAATAAATATTTTCTTCTAATCTCGGCCCAAAAGTGAACAAACTCTCTTGACAAGTGAAATCAGCTTCCCTACTAACATCTGAAGCCTGCAGCCAGCTTGCTACAGCCATCATCAGGTACTACAGCTAGCAGTTCTGTGACTTTCTTTTTCCTTTTACTTTTCTTCTATTCAGGTGCCTGTGCGTGATTCGTGTCTGACGGTATAGGACTTCAGTAGCAACAAAAGAATGGGCCACTCGGCTTGCTTCTACTTTCAATATTTTATTCTACTTCACTCTATTTTGTTCTGTTCTACGCTGCTCTGAGCAAGGCTTCCGAGTTGAAGGGTTCCTATTAGGGGAGCTGAGCAAACGAGTCTCTCTTAAACATCGCTGAACATTATTGGACTCTAAATATAATTAAATATCATGGAATATGTATTGCTAAATGGGAGTGCCATTGAGGGATATCCAGTCCACAATACCAAACACTTCCCATGAGAGGAGATGCAGTGCCACCAAAAGATGTGCACACCCAGAAACTCGTACGTCCATAAACACATAAACTAGTCCATAAACGCGATGTGCAGGCGCGTTTGCACGTCTTCAGGTCTCTGCTCAAGAAAGTTACGTGGCATTGCGAGTCCTACTCTCCGCCAGGCGGTGCATGGGGCGCGGGATCTCATGCATCAGGTCTTTGAAACCTCGTCAACGTAAACAAAAACGATTATTGCAAATGGAAATCCCAGATAGCAGGCAGCATTGAAGGCCTATTCAAAGGAATGGCCTGGTTGCCGCAGTAAAATGAATGTGTTTTTCAAACGGTCATCTCACTACAGGATCACCGTCTGGATTGTTTTCATTGTGTGGCATCTCGTCGGAAAACAATGTTCCCCTGAGGAGTTATTGGCACCTCTTTGAGGTGTCGAACGAGCAACAAAATTGAGTTCATATTACCTTCGTGTTGCTCGAGAAGAAACTTGCATAAAGAGTGTTCAACACAGGTGGGTGCAGCAGTTACATTCTGGCATATTTTCGTAAATAATAAGACACAGTAGATCACACGAATAAATCGTGGCGGTGCTTTTATATTTCAGGAACATATAGGGCTCAAAGGTATCAATATAATAATTTAGACAAGACTTAAGTGAAAAATGGAATGATCTAGCGAAGTGCATTGCTTTCAACAAGGTTTTTCAAATTCAGCATTACCCTTTAGAAAGTAATTATTACAGGTAATTCGAAGAAGTGAATTCGATCACAGATACTATCGACCAGCTTTGGAGGTTGCTTGAACCGCCAACTTCCCTTTCAGTTCTCCAACCGATGAAAAACTAACAAATAGCCAGGAGAAATTCTCCGTTAACTGCTTGAGGTGCGACAAAGAAGGTCAAAGTTAGCCAATAATTCCTCTGTTACGACAGTTTAAGAGCCGGTACCTGAGCTGCAGGTGCTCATCTAGAGGGCATGTAATAAAAGAAAAATCCAATTGTTCAACTTCAGCACTCCAAAAGAATATTAAATTCGTAAGCTACGAGCTTTCTTCTGAGGAAATTTTTGTGGACGAAAATAAAGCAAAGCAAGCTCCCCCCCGGACGAAAAATTAGTCACCTGTTACTACTACACTGGGGGACCGCCCCAAGCACAAATAATGACGGCAATTCTGCGCGGCTTTGAGTCTTAAAGTGTTTACAGTACACTTGGTCGGTTTTAAGCCACTCTGGTGTGTGATCACGGTACGTAGATGGTCTTCTCGACGTCTAACTTGTCGTTCCTGGTGGTCCCACAAATTATCTATTGGGTTCATGTCTGGGGACTTATCTGGCCAATCTAAATGCATGATATATCCTGAATGACTTTCATGCCAATTAATGACGGTTCTAGCCCGACACCACGGCAGGCGTCACCCTCTAAAGGAGCGCGAAGAACAATACACTGGAGCTCAAAAAACGACTAAGTCTTTTGTCTGGAAGCTAAAATAACGCGGAACTCTGTCAATGAAATACGAATGATTGTTACAAAAAAGTAACAATCGTAAGGAAATTAATCTAAAAAATTAAATTATACGGGACTGGCAAATTGCGATCCTCGTCTGAGCTCATGTGAACAAAGTAATCATAAATGGCTACAAGCCCGCAGCAAGGCCGAGAGACACGGCAGTAAATAAATATTAAAGAACAGAATTGAAATATACAGATGAGAGTAAATTTCAGCCACGTGGAAGAAAAGGACTTGAGAGGAGCGCTGAAGAGTGCGGGACCTAAATTCAAATTCGATACAAAAAAGTTGGGTGACTTACTCAACTTCGAACTACAAACCTCTGTCAGTTTATCCAGGGAGGTCATGGAGTCCAAATGAATTTCTCATTAATAAATAAATAAAATTTTCGTTTAATTTTTACTTGGAAACTATGAATAATATGAGTTATTTTCTTACTCCCTGACTGTACTAGTTGAATAATTGTAAATAGGTTTAGAGTTCAGCGCGCAAGCTGAATCCTAGCTACTGGAGCGCGCTGGGAACAGGCTCTCTCTTCCAGCCGTTTTGATTTCCCATGCAGGGTCCATGTGATAAGTTTCCGCCAAACCCTCAAGGTTCCGCTACTGTGAGCTGGGCGCATTTAACTCGTCATTCGTGACGCGTTGATTGCCATCCAAGATAAAAGTTGCACAATGAATGCTTCCCACACCAGAAATTGATCATTCAATTGCGTCTCTAATTGGAAGCGTTGTCCAAACCGAAGCCTCTGAATGGTGCCCTGCCGTATGACAACGAGTGATGCAATAGGTTTTCTTTATAAACGCAATAGGCCAATCACTACTAAAGCTCAATTTGTTCTTAATTGCTCTTTTTATTCAAGATCCTTCCGTCAGGTTTTCTATCGATGCTTGTGCAATCCCTGACATGCGTGAGCGAGCCTCTGTTTGCCTTTGCAATCTTGGAGGGAATTGAGGCGAACGAAAGTCGAAAACCGGCTCAAGCTCGTAACGCGCATTTTACGTTCATGAATCTGCCAGTATTGATTCCGTTTTTTTAAGATTGAGATGCGGTCATCTTCCAAGCAAATCACAAAAGCCGTTTCAGGGAGTTGGCTCCACGGGGCTGCGCCAGAACGAGCGTCAGAGCAAGAACCAGCGATTATTTTTAGGTAGCAGGGTAAGACCTCACCGTATATTACCACAAATTTAGAATAAGTTTCATCAGACTTACACTGCTGCAATTAGCAAGCTGTCGGAATTTTGGGTTGCGCAAGAAGATCACAAATTAGGTAGAGCCTGTAACTTGGACGATATTGGTAAATGATGAATAGTGAAAAATAGCTAAATATCTCTATTAAAAAAGGATCGATCGCATGAGATGCTTTGATAGTTTGTAAGCGTAAATAACGTGAGGCGTATAGATTCTCTTAAGTGTCCATAATTCAAAGGGTTGGAAACTCGGCGCTGCAGGAACTTGGGAAGTGCCGGGAATTTGTGAGCCTGTAATGGCCGCGCTGCGGGAAAATTTGGTGGGCAGCAGTTTTGGGAGGCGCTGGAACGCGCTTCTTTTGGACTTACCTGAGATTGGATGGCGAACTTTTCCTCAGGCATAATTGAGGCGCTGCATTGATTGCTGCTTACGAAAATCTATTGTCCCTGCAAGTAGTGAACTTTTATGGACAGAAGACGTCCCTCGGAGACAGCCACCATCTGCATCGTGGCCCCGGCACCTCCATTCACCCTCGGGGCTCAGGAATGGCACTTCGGGGGAAGTCCTAAACTGAAACAATCAAATGGTCGGTCTTTAGTTTTCGAAAAGTGTGTCCCTGTGGCTCCATATCAACCCTCCTCAGTCCTATTCCAAGATACCTGTCGAAAAAACTCTACCGATTTTTTTTTAGATAGCAAGTGAAAGTCACCTCTTTAACCCGTAATTTTTTAAACGTCGCGTAGCCAATCATCAAGTTGGAAGGTTTTCTTCATCTTGGGGCATTTAATAACGTGACGGCAAATTCATTCATACGGTCATTTATTTCATCCTATTTTTCGGGTGCTACAATCGCAGGCCCTACAATCTTGCTGATGAATGTTGTTGATACAAGCAACATTCATCCGCAAGGGACTCCTTTCTACCTCGATGTAACAAACTGACCGGTGGATGCATCGGTTCCTGAGTTTTACCTAATCTGTGAAGTTGTTTCATTTTGGACCAAATACAGTTAACCACATCTTCTCTGGTTGATTAAATTATGCAGCAATAATGAGCAGGGTACACGTGAAGCATGTGAAACATTTTAGCAGGAAATTAACCAATGGAACTATACATAGATACTTCAAAAGCTCGGTCGATTTGGCTGAGTGTGTTGATTTAGTCGCTGTGTTTTTTCTGCTAAGGTTGAAATGGTAGTTACGATGTACAAAGTAAAGGGCCGACAGGAGTCGAAGCTATGTTCGGACAGCCTCAAAATTTTCATGATTGGTTAGGTTCATTGGTATTCAGAATGGGTTAATTATTATTTTACTGACAACAGAAATGTAACTTTGGTACCCAGAGAGTCTGTCTCATAATGGAGTCATGCAGAGAATGTATCGTCACGTCGTTAGGCCTAGTCTGTGTCAGGGCGACGGCAGAGGTTACAACGCATCGTTACCCAAAGAATGTTCATAAATTGGTTCCTGTTATATTTCTTAACACGTTGACTCCGAAGTGGGTCATAAATGGTACACGCGATCATCTAACCTAACCTAATGTAACCAAAGCACTATCATGTATAAATATAAATTTTCGAGTTTTCTTCAACTCTGTGTTCATCAATCGAATAAGCTAGTTCTGATTAGAAAGAAAATTAATAGAGTAACCAAATCTGTGAAACCAAAATCCTTCATTTCTAAATTCACAGTAGAGATATTTGTTGGCATGTAATTTTACCTGTATGGAGAATCGGAGTCAACGTGTTAATCCTACAGCTCAAAAATAACTTCATTTGAAACAAATTTACAGGTAAAGTAACTTTTTTGGCCTTTGCTCATAATCCTCATAAATTCACCAAATATTATCACTTTGTCGTTGAATCAATCATCAGAATCTCTCTAGTGACTAATTAAATGCATTCCATTATTCGCTAACATTTTATTGAACAATTCTCTCGACCATTACGAGTAGAATTACAGGTTTTCACGTCTATTAAAATTGAAAATAATCTCTTGAGCCAATCTTGGTTATTCGTGATTGTTTTTGTACAAGTTAGTATTAGAATAATTCTTGACTCATAATATTATATGCGTGTAAATTTTTTGAAGCCACTGTTTGTAGTGTGGACCCTTCTTCTGCGACCAATATTACCGGATGAGCCGTTCTTGCAAGGATGTCTTGTTTTGCTCTAGCCATCATAGGGTTCATAAAATTTCAGGAGAACGTACAACAAATGAGTGGTTCTCTTATAATTCAAGAAAATACGCTGCAAAGCTTTTTTCTTCGAAGAAAAACATTTTCTTGGCCAGGGCGTCAAGCGGCTGTCCCTGAAGGAACACTGACGGGGCCAAAAAACCGTTCCTCTGAAGCCGTATTATTTCATCGCGTGAGTCTTCGCGTTCGCGTCAGAAGAAAAGGAAGATAACAGCCCCTGGAAATGTGGACGCTAGACACCCCCACGGAGCAGTTCATTATTCCTATCTGGTGTGCGTCATCACTCGCACTCACGGTGGCCATTGTGCAGCACGTTTTTCCCGTTCCTGAGTTCCAAATTCCCGGGTAGCGGTAATGACGTGCAAATGGAACCACTTCCATGGTAAAGAGGTCGCGCAGTTGCTGGGTTCCAGCGCGCCCGTCTCGCTAGACGTGCCCTCACATCACGTCATCAGTCGCGTGTGCGCGCCTGTCCGTCTCGGCAAAATTCATTTTCTCTCTGATGAACTTTGCTAAGTTTTCAAGTTAGTACACTGAAGTTATCCCACGCCGTCCCCCATGAACCCAATTCGGTACGCTCGGTATGTTTATTTCGTACGTATGATGCGTGATTGTCTAAAGAAAAATGTAGTTCCACAGTAAGAAGCTTTGTCTTACTTTTTTGATGGCTGCGACCCCAAGGCAACGTTTAAGCACTTTCAAGAGAAAAGTATGAAAGATTCAAAAGAAATTAGTCTCCTAAAAATTAATTCGAGCCAAAAAGAGTTGAACTTCCTGTTCCTCTGGAGACGCACGTGGCAAGTAAAGTCGTGCTTGAAGATGCGTCACTGAGTTTTACCAAAGTTGTCAGACTCTTGAAATCATCATTATCTGATATGAGCGGAGCTATAGATGTAAAACCAAACAAAAATATTTGAACCATTTGTCCAGTGATGTTAAAAGAACATGGAACATATACTAGGTTGCCTCGCATGAAGTGTCGAGTAGTTTTTTTTATCGACTATTCGGCTCGAAAGGCCTCCAATTTTTGATAGGGTTTCTACATGTCATGAGAATTGGATACTCTTCGATAACAGGAGAACTACGCAGGGATTAGACACGCAAGAGTCGCCTAAACAATATCCCAAGCCACTATTGGACCTGAAAAAGTTAATGGTCATTGTTTGGTGGTCTGTAAAGGGAATTATTCATTTTTGTAACAATGTGATACTGTAACAGCAGCATCTTATTGTCAAGGCATTGATCGCATGCGTGAAAAATTGAAGAAGAAGCATCCAATACCGGTGAATAGAGATAGACCAATTTTGTTTCTCGATAATGCACGACCCAACACATCTAGAGCTGCGGTCGACAAGCTGCAAAGTCTGACTTATGAAATTCTGTCACATCCTCCCTATTCTCCTGATGTTTCTCCCGCGGATAATCATTTGTTCAAGCATATCGAACTTTTTATTCGCGATAAAAATTCTTAAATAGAGAAAGTACAGTTGAGGAATTTACTCAGTTAATTCGTGAAAAAGATGATAAATTCTTTGAAGATGTAATATATGTTTCAGAAAAACGTTCGGCAAACGTCAATTATAATAAGAGCATCAGCGATTCAATAATACTAGCGTCACAATCAAACGAAAAAAGACACAAGCGCGCCGCGGAGTAGAGTGACGTCACAAGTCGATATGTACACGCCACCAAAGGAGAGCCCGCAGCTCCTCGAGTCTCTCCAGGTCATCGACTCCGATTTCGAGTGCATGGCTGTCGATGATGAGGGAAGTCCCACGTGTGGACACAGCGCCTCGTCATCCAATCACCGATCAGATGTTGCAGCACTTTTGTACGTACATGTTGTTGGAGTGTCCACACCAGCGCGTCTTCGTACAATCACTGATCAGATGTTGTAGCACCGAAAAAATCGTACACACTTTCGTATGACGCGCCAAAAACGTGCTAATCTTAGCAAACTTTAGATTTGATTTACGTCGTCAATTATTTCTATCTAATTAGCTTTAAATAAGCTTACTCCGTTTTTCTTTTTGCCCAACAGTGAACTTTCAATCCAAAAATTTTCATCTTTCCCTACGCCGGTCGCCCTAGAAGCCTAGCGAACCTTATTTGGGTCAAGTAGCGTGTCTCTTGAGTCTAGTTCACTATTTGTCATTCTTTATTCGATTGGAGTACTATGTGAAATGTAAATTACTTTGAGAAATAAATGATTCAAGTTTTTCAGAGATACGTCACATGCATTGAGGGCTGCGCATGAGTGAGACGGAGCCAGACACTACAAGGCGTCCGCAGGTCCTCCCGCACTACAAGGCGTCCACAGGTCCTCCCTGGACTCGGTGGAGGCTGTCGTGTACGTGCAAGTGTGCCCTACCCCTCTCTTAATTGAACGTAAAAAACAAGGTTCAAAATACAATTCAGCATGTTGGTGATTTTCATATGTAGAAAATTTTCTTATCGTACGTAAATTAGAAAATTGTTCATGTTTCTAGCTCTCCTGGTAAGACATTGTTGATGAATATACTTAGGAATTGCTGTATTCAGGATTTCCATACATTACTACAGTATTCAGGATTTTCATAGATTATTACAGTATTCAGGATATCCTAATGTTGAGACCACACGTGGCACACGTTCAAATAGCAAAAAAAAATAAATAATACCTCTTTCAGCCCTAGGAGATTCGCATAACATGTATTCACCTGTAAAGAAAGGTGGAGAAAGTGCCATCATCATCGGCCCCGAGAGGGAAGTCGTCACAACGCCACACTTCAGCAACGCTCTCGAGACGCCGCCTGCGCGCCTTTCTGGGCTGACCCTCTGGCGTGAGAAGTGCCCTCGACTGCGAATGTTATTCATCCAAGAAGAACGACGCATTTGTAACGAAGTGCAACCATTTATTCGACTCTTGGGAGTCCCCGTCCACGAGTCACATTAGACGTTACCAAAAATACACAGATGTGTATTTTAAAAAGAAAAGCCTTAAAAGCTTTCGCCGCCGAAAATCTACCATTGGTGGGGCAGATCCGTCAGCTCATCCATCGACTCATCGCTGGGAGTGGAGTATTCTTTCCGGTCATGCGTCTTAATCGCGTTAGTAGCAGCGTATCATGAATAACTTCATTTCAATAAAAAAATACAAGTTCGCACGGTACTTTTCGCGAACTCGCTTCGATCTGAAAAATGCACGACGTATTTAATCAATAGTTTAGTATCGCTACATATATTTACCAGCAGCGACATAGAACCACGACACATACATTACTACAGTAGTCAGGGTTTCCATACATTACTACAGTAGTCAGGGTTCCATACACTACTACACTAGTCAGGGTTTCCATACATTACAACTGTAGTCAGGGTTTCCATACATTGCTATGCTATTCAAGGCCTCTATCTGAAATGCAGACAGGTCCAGGCTGTCACCGCCCTCGCCCGAACGTAACCACAAGCAGTCGGTCGTGCAAGGGTAACTGCAGAACACAGAAGCCAATGTTAAGATTTTAGTATCTAACAGATAGTATTTCATTAAGATTTTAAACGTCATTCGATGTTACTCTTTTTATTATTTAGCGAACAAAATTAAAATTCTCGACCTCGAACTTGCACCCGGTTACGTAATATTTGTCCTTGTTTGGAAAGTCGAAAACCAAGCATTTTTCTGGGATTTTTCACGCGATGAATTAAATTTACGATTACGCACACGGTGCATTCGTGAATCTCTGATTCAGTTGACTTTTCATCCCAATTATGGATTGGATTATCCCAGCTTACGGCAGTACGCTTCTTCTTTATGTCCTTACGTCCTTAGCAGACTTGGTGTGGTTAGAAAACGGCTTCCGCAACCTGCTGACTGTCTGGAGCTGTAAACCCATGAACACCAGAATGAGCAGACGCTGTAGCAGTTGATATTGATTAAAAACAAATTCACGACCCGGAACTGCCAGCGTTTCGACTGCCTGTTAAATATTCAGTCAGAATCTTGAGCAAGGGGAACAGATTCGGTAGCTAGGCGGCTACAAGTTAATGCAAAACGCAATGAACTTCAACATGTGCAGTCCAACAGCTCCTCCTGACTTGATGAAAAGGACAAATTTTAAAATCTCAGTGATACTAGCCCGATAAGAAGACTCCTGCGTATCATTGATATTTTAATTGGCGCTGCCAACGACGGCTTTAATATCCGGATAAAAGTAACTAACTAGTGAGGGAACTTTGTGAATGTGTTCACGAGGAAGACTTAGCGTGTTGAGGGGACTTCAGTGGGACAAGCCACACCTGACGAGGGCGTGGCAGGGCACTCTGCGACTTTTTTTATGTTCATTTGTATTGTCTCGTAAGTTCATGGACCTTGCGTATGTGCTTCTTTGTACTTTATTGTCTGCCTGCATGAGTCGTGAGCTTAGATGTGTTACAGTGCACTTTCAAATGCCTTTTGCAGTTCGTTATTCTTATGTATAGGTCTCTTGTCTCATTTATCCTTATACTCGCACACTCTGGTTACCCACTGCACGTAATTATGTAAGAAGTTATTTAACGGATAAAAATTGTATCTAGCTTTCATTTCGAAGCATTGTTTGCCAGTTAGATCAGCTTATTCCCAGTGCCTTTACTCCTGTAGTCGTTACATTTCCGTCATCAATTAATGGATCCAGTCTGCGCCGCAAATTTTCATTGGGGAACAGTTTTTAAAGTGTCGGAATCGTGACTGCGAGAAAAGCCCCCACCTTCTACCGAACACAATCATAACTGAATCATAATTAACAATAATTTGAAATGCTCATGCGTGAGTTAACATTCCAGTTGGAGTCGTCCAACCACATAAAAACACTTCAGACGTCTTCCAAGTGAGGGTCTCCGTTGCCGTGTGGACGGTAGCGCCCGCTCATTGAACCTCTCTGACACGGACGCCTCTTTTGCCAAGCCGTTTACTTCAGTTGAGATGATTACGCCAGGCGTGTCTCCACAACAGGTGGTTTGCTACAGTGGGTAAAATATTACGAATTTAATTATATTTTCGTTATTTCTGAAAAGAATTCAAAAATTTTAGCGACATTAACACAGCTACTATGGAATGGTATCTTCAGTACTCTAATAACTTTGTGCTTGCCTGATCTAATAATGATTCGTCATCTAAGCTTCAGCATTGCTCAGCGGGGTGGCGAGCCTAGAGGCTGAGGCGCAGCAGAGTCCCAGCTTAGGTACGATCGTGGCCGAGAACCTACCACCTTCCCAGTGTTTTATTACCCCTCAATAAAAATATTTCCTGCAATTGGGAGAGAGAGTATCATTTATGTGCTTGTGATGAGGTCAGTGAAAATTGCAGGAAGACGTTAAAGATACACCCGACTAAGATGTGTGAAGCTGACCCGATATCCTGCTCTAGCGAGACGGCAACTGACGTAAGAGGAAGCATCGGATTTACATCATCAAGTGCAGGTCAGGGCGCCGGATGCAGGATCATTCCCGGATTATTGTTATGTATTATGGAAATCTGCTCAAGAAAGTTCGCTGGGCATGGGAATTCGATAGATTTGCATGATCTCCTGTTTAGCAGGCCAGTCTCCTGTTGCTAAGGCCTGCTTCAGGTGCCCAAGATGTCAGAAAAGCGGGGGAGAAAACCTGTGGCATCCGTTGCCGGGGAAGATACGTCGCTACACGCCGAGGGGGAGTAAAAGCTGTGGTACACACATCGGCAGGGTAGACATGGGGTACACACAGAAGGAGAGAAGAAGTGTGGTACACACACCACGAAGACTTAGGGTACACACAGAAGGAGAGAAGAAGTGTGGTACACACACCACAAAGACTTAGGGTACACACAGAAAGGGAGAAGAAGTGTGGTACACACTCCACGAAGACTTGGGGTACACACAGAAGGGAAGAAGTGTGGTACACACACCACGAAGAAGACTTAGGGTACACACAGCGAGGGCGATAACTTGTGGCAGCCACGTGCGATGCGTTACGATATTGAGGAATGTTGTAGCGGCAACGTAGTTTCATTTAGGTTTTGTTAATTCGCCGGTCGGTTTTGCTGAAATTTCCTGTTACAATTTTTTAATTTTGTGCAGATAGTTTTTTACAATAAATTTCCAGTTAAACACGAATGACTGTACTGTTGTAGCTATGTGTGTCTGTGGGGCGTAATTTGCAGTTTTTTTCTTGTGTTGCTCAGTAAAATAAATGATAGGGTTATTCAGGCAAATTTAGTCTTCAGTGCGCGAACGAAACGCAGTGTGATCTTCGAGGCAGATGTTTCCACTTTTCTATAAGCCGATCTACGTTTCATTTATCGATGAATACATGCCCCAGTTTTTGCCATTAACGCGATGAGTATACGAGCGATATTCATACAACTATGCAATAATAGCCAAGTGTTGCTTGCTTGGTCCTTCCGTCCTTCCGTCCGTCCTAAACTAATAGCTAGATTGTCAGCTAAGGCAGTCTGTATCAGGGATACTGAAAATAGCATTGTTTCATGTCAGAGGGCATCTTAAGGATGTAACATTATTCGTCTCGCCATTCTTTGGCACGGCGCGTCCACTAGTCTTGAATAAAACACAAGAAGTTCTCCAAGACCGTTTCTATATGGAGCAAAGTTTCGAAACCTTACGCGAAGATCGCTTCTAACTAAGGGCCATACGGTTGGAATTAAAGTACCTCTGGCTCTTGAATGATTGTTTACATGGAGAAGGGACGTCACTGCTTATGTAAGACATGCAATTATTTTTTATATTCAATTGCACGCTGAGGACACTCTCTTATGGTTGACATAGAAGCAGTGTGACAAGACTGCGATCCTAGTGTTAAATGAATTGAATCAAACTTCTCTAAAATGCGAGAATAGTTTCTGGAACTTTTCATTTCCATTTTGAGTTTTTGGTTAGCCCTTGATTTGAATCCATTGAGTTTGATGTTCTATTTCATAAAATTTTGTATGATATAACAATTGTTCATGTTACACAGATACGGTATTCACAAAAAGATGAGGACCGTGTTCGGTCTCATATCTATACGTATTATTTTTTGTGACCCTGTTTTATCGTTTAAATCTTTTTCCCATAGCTTAAAGGAAAAATTAGACTTTTCCTAGCATTCGAATAGCCCTCATGGCTTATCCCACAGACAGTGTCTGGGCCGATAACTGTCGGTCTGACGGCAGAAGGAAACATTCCAGAATGACGGTATCCTAGCTACCAGAGTCCCGTCTGCCTCGCAGACCGCAGCCAACCCGTCGCCCTCGAGGCAGACACGCGCCCTCAAACGGGCACGGGCTTCCGTCTGCAGCGGCAGCGAGGGTCGTCGCCGTCGCTTCGAGCCTTCGATGGATGCAACTGCTTCAGTACAACGCGGGCTGCTGTGAGGTGTGTGTCAGTGCGTGTGCGTGTCGGCGTTGGTGACCAAAGGTCGCGTTGGAGCCCTTGTCTTGAACTGCATTGACCTGAAAATTATTTTCGTGCGCCATAGAATTGTTTAATTCTTTTCACATTGTTTTTTTTTTACCACAGAAAGTGTATAAATTTGAATACGAAGTCACTGTTTGATATCAACTGTGATAGTTTGTCAGATATGTGAAGCTGAATGGCTGAAGAGATACACTTTATTTGGAAAAGGTAAGTGGCGGTTCTGTTAATTAAGAGAAGATTTCGTGTAATATTATGCGTACCATTTAGGCTGGATTTGGGAAGCATGTCCTATAGCTGTTAGCCCACGTCCGCTTCATCCCTCATTGGTTAATATCAAGTTTTACACCACTGGATTTTTTTATCGCTGACTAACGTTGGGATTCTAATTTTGCCACGGCTACGGCCGTGCAGCGCTCAATGATATCTTTTTTTCGTCGTTTTCGTCGCGGAAAGAAGACTTGTGTACGAGACACCGAAGTTTATAACTTCTTGCATCGTCAGGATTGAGTTTGTGTATTCTGTTCCAAGAGGAATTTTGATGTGGTCTTGGGTAAATCCTGGGTATTTTTAGTGCAGCACTCCTCAGGAGAACATGAAGGCCAGGCCTCCTTCTGTCAGAACATTGGCGAGTATACAAATGCTTTCTTGTTTCCTAAGTAGTGTGGCACAAAGAATACACACGACTTACCAGAGACTATATTATCATATCAAAATTCTTTATGTAAGATTGAACATAAACTCAATCCTGATCACGCCAGAATTCCAGCCTTGGACGGAGTAGGACAGCTGTCACAGAGCAGCGTGAGGACCACGCTGAGGGGACTTACGTTAGCGAGGGAATTTTTTCGAGCCGCCAAGGATTTTTCGGAACAAAATTTTTCCTAAAGAAAATTTCGTTAGCAAATTTTTCAAATAAAGATTTTTCAAAATCAACCACAAGATTTGACGAGAAATAACGAGCGTTAAAAGCGTCGGGGCTGCTCTTATTTGTAATGGTTTTGGAAAGTCTTAGATAGTTGGTCAACTTGACCTTCCCTGAGTTATGCCGCTGCACGGTGCCCAGGGGCGCCGTGATCCATTGGTCTCAAATCAGTTCACCAGAGCCCTCTAATTCGAGAGAATTTTAGAGAACTCAGCTTGTAATTCGAAAATTTTAACCCAGTGTCACCAGTCCCCGAGTTTCTCGAATTATTTCAGGTATCTGAGTGACTAGTAACAGTCACTCGTTATTAATGAAACAGCCCTTCCAAGCCGCGCAGCTATAATGTGCATCAGTAGATCCTTCAAAAACCGGACCGATTTCCAGCGCGTCCATATTCAGTCATTGCGGTTTTTTTCTATTACGTTTGAGCAGCACCTACGATCTCAAAATTCTTGTCAGTCGCCAACAGCGGAGGAAAGTATCTAAGGACGAGTTGAAAATATTCTCAGTAGACTTCGTGCTGTGCCACCTGGGAGGGGTTAATGACATGGACGGGTTTCGCCTCAACAAAGTGGGCGTGAGTAACTCAGCCATCGATAACTCCCGAGTTTGCCTTGCAAATGACAGCCCAGTACGGAAGCGCTTCTGGTCGCCATTACGGCAGTTTACGTACGCGTCACTGCATCGCCACAGCTGCATCATGTACGCTCAGTTTCTTGACTCTGCCAATTGGGTTAAAAACAAGATTTGGAAACAGTTATTTAACACAAATAATTTACTTCCGAAACAGGTTTACAATCGAATGAGGAATGACGAAGAAACGGGATCAGGGTATATACCACATGTGGGCCCGAATAAGCTGCAAGGCTTCTAGGGCAACCCATATAGGAATGAATACATTTAATTTACTGCACATCAATGAATAATAACAAAACAAGGCTTAAGGTTACACTCAGCGATGTAAGTAACAGAAA
>VOMN01128995.1:0-55836 GCA_014899125.1 Orchestia grillus | reverse complement strand
AGAACACTTCATTTCACTAACGTGTGTGAACGCGAAACGCAGCAATATTTTCACTCGAAGCCAGTGCACAGGTCCGTAACGATGTTCCCTGTAATTTACAGGCCCGATATTTATTCCGCGTTAATTTAAGAGATCGATTACGGGTGTCAGCTTCACAAGACGAGTGACAGGCGGCCAACAAGTGAGTTGTTAACCTCAGCCAGAGCTGCTCGGTGACCCCGCCTGTCGAACCTAACGTGCAATTGAGCACCACAATTGAGACGGCCGCTGCGGACGTGGATGGCATGGGGAAGTCACGGCTCAAGGTGAAGTCTTTCATTACTGGTCCCTGGACTGCGCCTGCATTTCTCCACATCGTCAGTTGTGCAGGACCGAGCCCGTGCCAATCAAGCTGCACGCTGCCATGGTCGCCTTGGACCCGTACTTGCGGACGTGTGTTTCGCTTTGTACAGTGTGCGATAAAGGGTCGTTATTTATAGAGCATGTGAAAATTTGCATGAAGTAATAAAGTGAAAAGTCATTAAGCAGCCAGTGCAGGAATTCGGAAGTGCAGGTGGCCAATGCATCGTGTGAAAAGAGCGAAAAAATTACCGGATTTGTACGGAATTTTAGAACAACAAAAGGCATGTACACGGATTCCTTCGGTTTATTTAAGAAATCTAAAACATGAGTGATGAAAAGTGACTAAATTTAGAATATTTTTCACGTAGAGAAGAAAGAACATATTTATAATCATAGATACTTGTGCGCTTAATATGCTGATAATAAATCAGCAAAGATCACTCAAAATTTACAATTAGTGAAAATTTATACATGAAAGAAGTTCTGGTCCTGCAAAACTGCTTCATGTGGCAGCGAACTTATTCAGTGTGTATGGATCATCGGTTACAGTATCTGGTTATGTTTCCCCTGTCCCGAAATTATGACACTTCAACTTCCATTCCAACTTAGGGAAGTGGCAGAAATCGCGGGGAGCTAGACCTGGGACGTAGGGAAGATGTGAAAGCACGAAAATATTTTTCTTCGCCTTAGAGAAATTCTCGAATTGAAAGAGCAGCGTGACCTGGAGTATGTGAAAAAAATCCCCAGTGATCCTGACGTAAATTTTTCGAATGTGAAACCGATCTAATAAAATTTTACGGACTACATTTTTACCCAAGTCCGTTTCCTTTACAGCCATCCTGGCAATCAATTGACAGTCTTTCATCATCACAGCTGACACCACTGCCACATTTTCATTGTTTATGGCGAGTTTGGTCTTCCATAATGAAGATAATCTTGAACATTTCGTGGCCATCTTTCAGAGCTTTGTGCCTCTTGAAAACAGTACTTTTAATAGAGGGACGTATCTATAAGGTCTGATTAAAGAAGCAAACGTCTTTGTGGCAGAAAGGTTGAGTTTCTCATAGAATTTGAAACTTACGTTTGTTAAATATTTTCTTGCATCGCAAACATGACATCTCATGTACAAACAGCTGCAGCGCACGACTGAGACTGACTCAACCAATCCAGCTCAAAGAAGCGTGAACGTACGGTCGTGAAGTGCAGTGATCTGCAGGGTTGCTTTAGAACAGACCTGGTATCTATTCTATTGATCGAAGTTCAACTGTTTAATAGTTAATCAGCATCATTATCATGCAATTTTATTACTATTATTTGAATCCTAGGCAATAATTAAATTTTCAATGCTGTTGCCAATATACTTTAAGCTAAAGTAATTCATTTCTTATCTTTGCTAGCTTGAAATTTGGATCAGTCAATATGTCATATCAGTGAACGAGCGATGTCGAAACATATACGTGAAAAAATCGTGAGTTTGAAGTTTGCTTTGGGGAAGTTTGATTTTGTTCCATCATTGCTTCCACACCCTGCTAGTATCATAGGTACGCCGCTTAGTTCCAGCTAGATTCAAAACCTTTTTCAGAAAGGATTCCTTGATGTGAAAAGCTCTTTTGTTTATTTTGAAGTGGCGTAATTGGCTCATCTCTTACAACAAATGACAATCATCGTAAGAATGAAGAATGTATGACTTTTTCTTTCTTTTGTGCTTACATTTTATCCTGCTATGCTCGCATCACTGCGCGGTGGGACAGACGAGCTGCATCAGGAGGTACAAGCTGCCTTTTATGGTCGCTTATGCAGAAGAAAAATTAATGGCGGGACTATTTTTAGTGACAGAGTTGGAATCGTGTACTTGAGGGAGGACGTAAGGGTGAATGTTAATGCAGATGTCATGAGGGGTTCACGTGTTCAGGAAATAAAATTCTGACAAAATAAATGCGAGTTTCCTTAGGGAGATGCTGAAGTCGGCGACATCTACGCAATTCATTTTCCCCGTTTGTTTATATCAAATGAAATTTAATTCGGCCCCTGAAATTATATAAGACCATTATAATTTCGGCACATATTCCTTAGCGATGGCTAATTTTGCGAGTACTGTTCCGTCGTCTTTGCGATCCCACTGTTGCATTTAATTCAACTGTTAATTCATGATAAAATAATAGGAGAGCCCCACTTCAGTATGTTACTGCAGGGAAAAATTTGGTTGTGCATTATTCTCTTCGTCTAAATTTTAGTCAAATGGTCTCCATTGAGAATAATCTTGTACTGTAATTTACTTAAGTTGTACGTTTTGTCCCTGCAAGAAAAAATCATGTAAAATTAACATACTTTTGAAACAATTCCGAGTATACCATATCTTACAGGGTGACCCCAAAACGCGGGCCACGCTCCCGTTTTTTAGCACGGGTTAAAGCCCTTTTTTCTAGGTCACCCTTTACAAGCACAAAACGGATTCTTGGTATTTCTCCATGGTTAACACTGGTCTGTGGGCTGCTGTGGGCATAACTCCCTATTACGACACATAACGAAGGCCCTAGAGATAATCAAGGAAGAGCCCCGTAACTTTCATGCGCCCCGCAGCCATGAGGTGCCGCTCTACCTCGCCGTAAAAGTCTCTGATGAATGACTCAATCAGCGGCCATGTGGCTGTAAACATGCCAGCTCGCATACACCCACTCACATCTAAATAAATGACAGTCAAAACGCGAATTACGCTCTCAAGAAATGAATGGCATGTAATATTCGAGACTGAATGGCGTTGTGTGCACGCACATCTCCTTCATGCTCTGAGGCCGTGGCAACGAGCGGATCTCGGACGGCAACACGGGAGGAATGAACCTTTATTAATGCCAAAACGTATTATCGTTGGGTTCTCAATGCCTTACTACTACTGGCGTGGGGAGGGATGTGAGGAATGTGTGGTTTCAACTTCCGTTTCCAATTGAAGTACTTTCTGATTACGTGAAATGCCTCGCCTGAGCCGAGATTCGAACCCTGGTCCTCTGGGCTGCGAGGCCATCACGCTACCCGTACTCCACCGAAACATTTCTGCTCAAATGCAGAGCGCTTTTTAGTGCCGTTTACAGCGGTGGGCTTGAAGTGAAGCTTGAAATTTTACCAGTACACATGTGTATTGTCGCGTTCAATCAACGTCTGATGAATATTGTGGCTGATGGAAGGCAACGCTTGAGCAGTGAAATATCATTCGAGCTCGAGAGACTAACATCTCACCAATAAACACCAATGCCAAATTCTAGTCCCATCATAATAAATCGTGCTCATGCGTATTAGACGTACAATTTCATGACAGGGAATTCACTGCAAAAATAAATCTACAAGCCATTTCAGTACTCAAAAACTTTCAGTGAACGCGTAAAATTCAACAATCCAGTGCCTGGCTCGAGGAGCAAAGTACAACTCGCGATTGAGTGGGAAAAAGTAATAAAACTTTAGTCTTGCGAGCAGCAAACGCGTCATGTACATCTGTGAGAGACGTCACGCGCAGCACAGCCTGCATGGCGAGGTCTATCTCGCATACGCCTTCGAAAGACGGATTGCATTTTTGTCTCTGGTGCGTGAAATTGGAACTGCGAACGTGTGTTGCTCTGATCACTTATTCGCCAGGCCCGAGTCAGAGCGGATCAGTGAACCACTCTAAATTATACGGCGCTGTAGTTTTGAATCGAGTGTAGCTACTGGCACTATAAAGAGCTCTATATTGCCTGCAGCTGATGCTCGCAATCTGAACCCCCTCGAAAAACTTTAGCTCAGCCATTCATTGGCCCTCGCGCTGAAAACTATTTCGGCAAATATCCATGTGCTTGAGAAATGCCCGCAGTTAAGGACAGAGGAGACCGCTTTTGTAGACGAGGGTGGCCCAGCTATCGTATCGTATGCTTAATATTTGGAATATTCTCCATAAAATCTCTTCCTGGATGAACTCCTGAAAGCTTGGGTTATGACCGAGAAACTAACACTCAATATCATCACAATTTTGTAAGTCACACAACTCATTTACATGCCACGGACGTTCATTGTACAAATTTGAGTAAGAATTGAATAAATATAGACGATTGTTATTGTTATGCTATCTTAGCAGCGTCGTAATTTGAATTCAAAATATTTTAAATTTTATGTTAAAGAAGAGTAATAAGTGTATAGCTCTTGCGAACTCTGTAAAGTTTGATATTGTTAATATAATCACATAATGCATCTATTTGTAAAGAGCAACAATGCATAATTTGCTTGGAACGATCGCTCTCCAATAGACGTCTGAAATTCAGCGCAAGCATTAAATCATTCATAGGAATCATTTGCTTTAAAAAGGTAGGTGATGGATTTGGGGAACGTTCCAGAACACATCGAGGCAATGTGCAAGAACACATAGAGGATAATTACCAGAGCACATGCAGTACAGCGCACACTCGCGCAAAATAAAATGAGTTACAGGCCAGGCTCACCTGCCCGGAGAGCTGTGCGCAGTGCAGAGCTCAGAGCGGCACTTGATGGTCCAGAAGAAATAATGGCTGAACAGATCACAATTCCGGGAAAAACTCCTTTGGAATTATGGTCTTCATTTGTAGGGGCGCTCGAGCGAAGAAGCATGCCGTTCAGTTGATGTTTTGTGAGAGGCTTCAATTAAGAATGTGATTTATACGCAACTCAGGATAGACGTAAGAAATACAGTGAATTCTTCTCGATTTTCAGGTGGATTTGAGATGTTCAAAGGCTGAAAAATGATGTATTGATTAAGTATTCAAATGAGCTTAAGTTCGTGTGTGACCAGAATTCCTAACACTCGAAGGAACATGTTCAATGCATTGTTTAATCTGACAAACACGCTTCTTCTATAAAATGCGATAGCTTTCAGGGGGGTAAATTCTTTCGGTTCATTTTTGGTGGCCATTGACTAAAATTAGCGCTCAGACTCCATATTCATTAGTGAAGAATCACAGTTTCGAATGCTTTTGCACGTATTAAATTGTACGTTTTCCATACCTCCCTGCATTTGATACCAAAATAATAATCATCCAAGAACACTGATCATAGAACAAAATCTATGAGAATCTTTTTCATAACAAGAGCAAAAGTTCGCCTTCGAATGTAGTAAACCTCCAGCAGACCATCGGACAAAGCATCGCGTGGTGACTGCAGCATAAAAATGAAAACAATCACCCTTTCCATAGCGCTTGTGCCCTGCTTATAAAACTCGAGCGTCTTGAGATGACTTGAAGATCATGACGGAGCTTGATCTCACGCTCTCCTTTTATGCCGTCCTCATTGCCATGCGAGCCACCTTTCTCCTCTTGGTCTCATTCTAGCGTGTTAATCAGTCACGATGCTCAGGTCGTTCGTACGTACCCACCCAGATGTCTGTGCAACATTTCAGATCTTATTGTTAACGAGATTGCCATACATACGTTAGACTCGTTGTTTTGCCAGCATTGCTTCAACTGCGCGCACGCTTCATTAAAAGTCCGCTCCAAGTTCGCTGTAAATCTGTATTAATGCCATGGCGTTGAGAAAAGATCGCTTGAAAAGCGAAATTGGAACGGACGTTAAAATTTGAGGATGTGCCAGTCGAGGGTAGAATTCAGTGTAACCCAGGAAAACAAATGTTGAATTTAACAAACGAAACAAAATATGTGAATTTTCATGAACCTGAAGCATCTAAATTTCTTATCGTCTAAATTAGCGTATAGACCGTAAGATATTCACGACGTATTGCGTTTTCAGAAATTTTCATTATTCACTTCACAAAAATCAGTTCTGCTGATCTAAAAAAATGTTTCACTTCTTGTAGAACCATCAAAATTTGGCTAATATTTAGTTAAAAGCAAAAACTTCTTTCATATTTTCGCACGTTGTTTTGATGAGACGAGTTTTCAGAGCTCGAACTTGACTTTTGTGGCAATCGCTCTTGGATCCGTAAAAATTCTGGATGCAATTGAAAATAGTGAACGTATTTGTACAAATTTTAACCGATATTGACCTTTTACTAGATTTCAAGGCTCAACGTTGGGAAAAAAGTGTGTAGGTTTGTTTTCACAGCTTCTTAGTGATCACTATTTCAGAAACTAATCTTAAATACTAATTTATAAACTGAACTTAGAAAAATACAGATTTGCTTGAGAATTAGTGATGAACAAATCAGTGGTTCTCAACAAGATACGTAATTTCGTACGGGACAAAATGTTACGTACGAGGGAACAGTCTAACTTCTTCGCTGCTCCGTCGATTATAATCGACCATCCGGCAGCAATTTATCTGCACTGAGGTGGCTAAAATATACATAATTATAGATGCTCCGGCGTAAAATTCAGACCAGGTAGTTGTACAGGCACTGTTACGAGGACAATAATTGTACTGGTGAATCTGTAGTGCAGCTTGCTGTCCGCATCCTCTTCTTTAAAATATCTAAATTTTTGAAACATTGCTCAGAATAAACGTTTTCAAGGTCGTCAGAGCTCGGTTTCGTGCGTCGAAGATGAGGTAGTGTAAGGATTTTTTCACTGTAACCCGGACAACTTCAAATCTCACTCGGTCGTGGCAACGCTTTTACCGTCGATACTTTTATACGTACTTTTTTTGTGAGTTGTTCACACTAATTGATGAATTTTCCTGTGAAATCTCGAGCATAATTCTTAAATACTTTGTTCTACGTCTGAGTTTCTAAACATGGAAGAATAATCACAAAGCTACTTCAAATGTGATTTTGATATAGAGAAAAATTGTGGACGTCCAGGGTTCATGATGAGTAGAAATTAAATGATTTTAATGTAAATGATTGTGTGATCTTGATGTAAATTTGTGATTTTTTTTGCGCTCACTGTTACATGGAATGCCTCAGCTCAAAATGCAAGTCATAAATGGTGTCGGACAAATGGGAGTGGAACATTAGTGTCGAGTCAGATTTATTTTCTCGTCCGTTACAAGTGATGCATAGTAACTGCTCCAGCCCACTTTTGAAAGCACAATCTACAAAACGTCGAATAGTTTTCTTGATTTTAAAGTGAAAATCATTGAATTCTTGTGAAAACCAATGAATAGATTATTCTTTATGTACTATATTTTATTCGTGAATTTTTGTAATTAGTGTTTAGACAAATCTTTTTTATTCATGCATTTTTAAATTTTCCTCTCTTACTTTTTTTCTTAAATATTTCAGTTTCAATTAATATTTTCATAATATAATTTAGATGAAAAAGATTATTAGCACAGCATTGACTCCTTTTTACAGCAAAAACGCCCTAGGTTTTTAGAGGCGCTTCCACACGTGCAAGACCTCGCACAGGCCGCATTCAACAACAAATAAAGAAAACGCTCTCAAAGGAACTACCACAATCCTGATAGTTTAGTGCGCTACAAAGCAGAGTTAGCGCCTAGAGTTTGTGTTTTACAGCCGCGTTCTGACGTCAGATAATCTCGCGTGAAGCACGGCAGCACCAAGTTGGTCAGTTGACATTCAGCCTGTAGCTGGCAGTGGGACTCTCACAGCAGCCGGGTCATGGAAGAACGAAATTTATGCAAGATGAAACGCCGCTGAAAATAGGAAAGTTGTCACATTTTATCGAAAGTAGGACTAACTTCTTGATTGGCTATTGTACACCCGAGTCCTAGACGCTCGCTTCCGAACTTTGGTGACAAGGAAACGATGGGGTGCCTGTAAACTGCCGTGGTAGCCTGGATACGGCCGCTGAAATGACAGAGGAAATTTTACCAATTCAAATGTAGCTCTCAGGAGACTTTTTCCTAGGAAATGAAAAAGGAGAAATCCTAAATAGATTTCTGTAGAAAAAGGCACCTCATGTAATTCATCCATGTATTTATTTGTATATTCATCTGTCTTCATTTAGTTGAATTTAATTTGTGGGAAATTGCCTTACACTTTGGAGAATTTGAATACTTGGTGTGTGTTATATGCCCCAATTTGAAGATAGTATAGCACTAGTAAAGCGTCCCATCAAAAATGTCGAAACTTGGTATAGTTATTATTAAAATGGTTGGATTTTTCCGGTGAAGAATGTAACGGATCACAAATACCTTATCGTTTATTTAAAATCAACTATTCATAACGAAATTGTGTTAACCGAAATATTGTCACACCGCATGTTGTTAAAACGTTGCGATTGATAATTCCTTTGAGTAGATCAAAAAGTAAGTTTATCGGTAATAGATAAAAACACTTGGGTAGAGAAATGTATAGACTTAATATTTAATAAAGCATTTAATTTCCTGTAGATTACATTCGTTTCCGATAGGATATTCAGTATTCTATCTACGTTGCTGTAGCATATCAGCGCGGCTGGATTAGATGAACAAGTTAAGTAGTTCTACACAATTCCTTTAGTCACTCTTCAATATATGCGTAGAACAAAATTATATCATAATTTTTATCTTGAAAAGTGTAGTTTTCAAGAAATTTTCTGAATTGGAATTTATTCTTCCCACGCTTTCATTTCTCTGATTGCTATTCGTCATCAGGGGAAAGAAATTTAGAAATTTAGTAATTCACTTTTAGTTTTCTATCGCTTGGTTTCTTATGGAATGTATTAATTGGTTTGCACGCAAGGTATAGGTAGATTTTTCATCTTTCACAGACGGCGTTCAAGCGAAAAGATCATGGAAAACTCAGCTCTAAAGCACACTTAAAGTTGCATACAACATAACACAGGGTAGGCAAAGTAAAGTACCCCTTTTAAAAACTTCTCTTATTAAATATTTATTGCCATAAAACTTCATATAATAAAAAGATCAGGATCATTTAAAATGAAACAGGAAATTCAAAAGTTTTTTAGTGTATGTGCTACCTGCAATCATTACATTTTGTTAGAGGCACCTTCCTTACTGCCCACCCTGCACCATAAATCGATTCCTCCCGTCACGACAGTCTCTCGTTGCTGCAGCGTCCTGTTAGGCTGCAAGCGGTGGCCTCGGACCGGGGCCGTGCGCGAGCCATCAGCTACCGGTACCGGTTCCATATGTTTCGATATTGTATTATTTGCTTAAAAAAATAAATAGAAGCTTAAAAGTTGTCATCTTTTATTATATTCATTGTATTTATGTTTCTGGTATAAGTTAATATTAGTACGAAAGATTACCGGTACGCGGCATATTGAGGGGAAACGTCGGTCCGCCACATCGGAGAGTTTGAGTGGCACTGCTGCACAGTGGAAACTTCCAACCGTGTATGAACATGCACCCTTCGACACAATCTTTGAATACAAAATTCAAAAAGTCAAAAATTTCATCGGACTCTTCTCTTGAAAACACTTTTCAAATATAGGAACAAAAGCTTGGGCAATAAAGCTATTTTTCCAGCTGTAGAATTTTGAAATTTCATTGAAATACTAAATCATGTAATTTAGTATAATAATTTATTCAACTGAAAACTTCCATTCAGTTTTTTTAACGAGGGTCGTTTTTGCTCCATCCGGTACCATGGGAGAAATTTTCTGTTTGTGAATGTCAGAGTTCTCGAGCCTAGTTTTCATTTGCCGAACAATTTGATTTTTTAATGGAAAAATTAAAAGCAATTGCAGGGCTGTCCTAACTGAGCATCACTGCAGTACACAGAATCAAGCACGTGCACTTACGTTGAGAGAAAATTTCAGTAGGCCCTTCTCGAGGGATTTACAATTAGGTGATTGAATTTATGTAATTTAAATAAAAAATGTTTTGTGCAATTTCTCCTTAGCATTGTTTACGTTCGGCAAAGTTAAATAACTTTACCTTTTGCAATTTAGTTGCTAAAAATAAAACCGAAATTTCACCGGAACGTTTGCGCCTTCTTCTCATAATTTGCGTCACCAAAATTTCCGATCGTATGTTGCCTTTCTCACGAGGTCTTTGAAGTGTTCTGGCCAAGTGGGAAGCACTTTCATTAGCAGCGCCGCGGGAATGTAAGACAGACAACAAAGCTTCACTCATTAGCAAGTTGCCTTGGCTCGGGGAACCCAATTTTGAGTCGATCGTTAAGTCGCTCTGCAGCGTTGCATTCGTAGCAATAAACGTCAGAGAAAATAAGCCGTGACACACAACAGAGAGAGGCGCGACTGGCAGACGAGCGAAGCGTCATATCCGGGCGCCGCTGCAGCGCTGCTAATAATTAACCCTCGGAAATGAGGCCCTTGAGAAATGGAGCCTTCGAACGAAAAATGTTCGCAAAAAGTCGTTACATATGATCGTCTCGAGGGGAGAAATGATGGGGCCTAATGCCGGAGTTCTGCGAAGAAATGGAACAAACGCTTCAAAAAGCAAAATAATTTTCATGTTGATGAGCATCGCCAGCTAAGATGTTCATTTTTGAACGCTTGTGCGCTACAATCAATCTCGTGCAAGTAGGAGAAGCCGCATCGGGGGGCGAAAAGAAACGTCGCTCGAGAAATAATTTTAATTCTTTATGGTCGGCTCCTGTGAAAACTGACTAGGACCTCATCTTTGTTGTAAGTTCGTTCTTAAAATACTTTAATAGGAGAATATGATAACTCTCTCTCATCTGGGAGCAAATTTACTGTGGAATTTTCTCTAAATTAGAGCTTCCAAATAAAAATTTATGCTATTAGAAGTTATTCGCATTCTAAGAAAAAATTTTTGTTGAAGTTTTCAAATTCACAGGACCCTTTCAACAGCGCGTCAGTAATTGAGGGGAATTTTGGGTACTGGTCACGAACGTTCCGAATTTATTTTCAGAATTTTGAAACGGAGGGTTAGAGTTTTGAAAAATCCTTACACTATTTTCAAATCCAATATTCAACATTCAGACTTCGACTCCAATATCATTTCATATCAATAGCCGGAGAACATGTGTTCGTCACTGAACGCTTACTCCAAGCAGGCTCTAAAATGATACATAGATAAACAAATCTACATTTCTTCCGTCAATGTGAATGTCAATGAACTGTGACGTTCCCAATACTGAACATATAGAAACAAGAACAGGTACACTTAGGATACGCTTCGTTCTCTGTGAGATGATATGGGCAGCAGAACACGCAAGGGGCTTCAGCTAAAATAACGGCCATAAAATGTAGTTAATCAACCTCAGCTGCTCCTGGTTTGAATACTAAACCACAAAGGTTCGCTAGAATTATGCGGAATATACACGTTTTTGCATAATCTTTTCATTTTTTTACAAGAATTTTAAGTACCAAACGCCTTTCTTGATGAGTTCTCGCACATTTGAATAAGCTGGTGTCTGTAATGCGTATTATTTTTGCATGTCATTATTAATAATTCGATTTAAGATTTAGATTTTATATGTTGACGTCTGTTCTTTTCTCAGAACCACGTCTGTCACGAGCTCAATATTATCCTTAGATGAAGTAAAGTTTAAAAGTTCACTACCCTCCCTTTGGATGACATTCGTGCCGCAGTATCCAGGCATACACATTTATTTCCCATTCACGTGATCAGGTCAGGTAAAACAACCCTCGTGGTGTGGTACAATTGACTTCAGTTTGTTTACAGAGATAGCTCACGATGCATTGTCCATTAATTAATCAGTTCAAATGAAATATTGCCAACCAAAAACCTAAAATCGCCCCAGCGACGCTAGGGACAATCATCAACGATCCGTCTGACCAATAAATAGGAAGCAAAGGCTAGCGATGGCTCCAAAAAAGTGTGGACATGCGCGACAGCCGCAAGAATAAACACTGGTAGCAGTCGCATGTTCACGCGAGCGGCTTGATGTCATTTCTGGTTATTTTCACAAAACTGGCTTGCCCATTTCGTCAAAATGACGGTAAATCTCACGTGAAATATTGTATTTTTCTGCATCACTGATAAGGGTTCCTTTCTCTGACAGTCTCGTTGATTAGGAATGCGGACCCGAGAATCTGGACCCGTGAATTTTCCCCTAATTCCTTCAGTGCGCGAATAAATGATTACATACACACGCATGAAAAACAAATCTGCAAACTTAGCATATTATTATATGATGCAGATTTTTTTATCGAGCTATACGTTATTTCTCACTCCCATGGAGTTTCTCGCGCTCATGCATAGGATTACGTACTGCGCACGAACGTTCAAAAGTGAACATCTTAGCTGGCGATGGTCATCAACATGAAATTTATTTCTTTTTTGAACATAACACCTTGTTTGGAAAGCCAAACAAACATTCAAATGGATTTTGTCTATCTGATTATTTTTGAAATTTTGAAAGAGGCACCTTTTGGTAGCCATTCATTTACCTCTTCTATATTAATAAGTCAATATCCACCCTCGACAAATAGGAAATTCGGCAAACAATTCCAGGTCCTCGACAATGAAAGGACATCGGCACCGTTTCTTCACCCGAGGCATAATTGAATGGAATTCACACTCGTCGCTAAAATATTGGGACCATAACGTATTGATTGGATGTTTTCATAGGACTTCACGCCTGCATTTGTATGGGAGGCTTTCTCAAATTGGAGCGATGAATCGCTCCGGAAAATGGTAGCGGCCGAAATTAGGAAACGCATGCATTTTTGTGTTGAAATAGCTTTGTGTCGAAATGTGAGATGTGGGTTTGAGTGTGGGGTGTGGTGCATGTGCGTGCGGCGTGTGTGGTGTATGTGTGTGTATGTGATGTACTCGCATGTTATGTAGTGCCCGTGCGAGTGTGTATTTGCTGTGTATTAGTGATAGATTTTGAGCAGGTAGTTTTTTGTTCTATTGAGCTAGAAAAAACACATTGGAAATTATCTGTACGGTCTTTCAAATATATTCGAGGAAATTTTTGCTATAATTTTAGTACTGTGATCAGAACATGGACTTCTGTTGAAGGACTTCACTTAAAATCAAGGATAAAAAAAGAAATATCAAAGTAAACATCGATTATGTGCAACTGCATTTGCTGTTAACAGAGTTCTCTGTTGTATTCTTTTTTGTCTATTTAACAAAAACTTTACTCAGTCCTTACAAGTTCATTTATGGTTTATCACTAACTATGTTTTAACTATTCTTATTTTTGAATGTAAAACTCTTCAAAAATGCATCTAACAAATGATGGTCCGTTTTTAATTCCTGTTGGCCTTTATGCAGGGATGCCTCGTTGCCTTAGACTCATATAGAGCGAACAAACCGGAAGACAAGGTCATGTTTTATAGCTTCATTTCTTACTTAAGTTATGTTTATTGTCCTTGAAACTGAGTCCGGAACCCAAGAATCAGTGTCGATAAATTCGGCATTAGGCGTAGGTTTTGTACCTCCAAGATCCTAGCTCCACTTCCTCAGAATTCAGGGCTTCTCGTTCCAGGCTTACCTCTCTATTTCCCAGTCCCGTTACATGATCCCCTCTCATCTCTCGTCGTACTCTCACCCCAGCCCACTCCTCCGCACCCACTCGGGCCTCACCGCCCACGTCTCTACAGCCCACTTTCACCACTCAGTTCTCTGCTTCACTCTCCCTGTTCCTGCGAAATGATTCCCTTCGTGCCGTGTTCTCATGGCAGGACTCAGGGTAGCACATGGTATTCATTGTGCCGTATTCCTTGCAACACTTGCTGTCTGAAGTGCCACGTCTTCTTCACGAACATCTCACCTTATCTGAGTTGTCTAAGTGTCCACACCTTTAACATTGATCTCTTTCTCTTTGAAAACAAGTCAGCGCCCCAAATTACTCGGGCCATACAACGCGCAAGTTTTGTCGCAGTCTCTCACAGAACTTTTATTCTGCATCAGCGCTGACCACAGAGCCACCCTCTCATTACGGCACCCTCACATCGACACGACCCTCTCTCCTCACGACCACTTCAGAGCGTCCCAGAATTTTTAAGAGTTCACCTCAGCTTCACATTCCATCATCCACACAAGTCCCGCTTCCTTTCCAGTTCACTCACCCATTCGCAAGAGTTCCCTCTCCCTCGTTGCATTCTCTCGTCCGACCATCGCGTTCGTCTTCGTTAAGACCTCGACTCATTACTCGTCGTGGAAGCACAGTCATGGCAACGCAGCGTGATGCTCTAGTGGCCGGTCGTACGTGACGTCGTGTGCGCGGTGTGGGGTGTGTACGTGGAGGTGGTGCTGTGGTGTGAATACCACTTCACTTACATCACCCTCGTGCGGTGGTGTGAACATCACTTGTGCTTAAATCAACCCTGGTTGGGTGGGGTGAACATCACTTGTGCTTACATTATCCCCTACTGGTGTAACATTCATAAAATGTTATTCGATGTTAGAGCGTCCTATGTGTAATGAATTCAAGAATTGTTTGGAACTGCTTGTAAACTTGAGGTGCTTGTTATGGACACCTGCTAGCAGCCATGAGGTGACATCCTCACTGGCGTGCTGGTGTGACACACGAGACAAGGTGGAGCCACTTCGGCGAATTGCAGCAAGTCATGCTCCACTATTGACGGTTGAATATCAATAAAAAACATCGCTAACGTAAGAATTCTCTCCTTTTTTGAGTCTTAAAGTATATGTACAAATTTGCGTTCTTTGCATTACTATGCATTAATATTCATGAGTACGTGAGCTCTTCAGGGCTGCAGATATGGAAAGGAAGAAAGTTTGAATGAACTGCATTGATTTTTGCCGGTATGACTCTCAATGAAATTTAGGTGATCGTATCGTTTCAATAATTACGAGTACATTTAAAAATTATTCTAACATCCCGATAAAAAGCTGAATATTTTTTGTCACCAAAAAGTAGTAAATTATCTGATATGAACGCTCTATTTTGCATGAAGCTTCCAAGGAACTGAAGGTGAGATTTTGCAAAACTGCCCGCAGACCGCTTGGGCTCCCAACTTTCCAACATAAGCTACGGCTGCAGGGCATCCGATTATTAGTTTGCACGAGTAAAAAGACCCCGACACTGTAAAATTGCTGGTCAGAGGCTGCAAGCCATGGGTTTTATGATGGTTTAGCCGAGCAAGTTTGTACAGTAGAAATAGACCAACGCGACTGAGAAAAGCGACAATTTTACATTTTGCTCAATTGTTCTATCAGTTTGATATTAAAATCTCTATACTTTAATCATACGTTATCAACAAAGAATTGATTTTAATTTTTCCCCATACTATCACCCACCAGTGCATGAACAAACACATTCTGTGAACACTTCTTGGTCATGGGTGGCATAGTTTCCATGTCAGCCTCGTTCTGCAATCCCCAGCACATCGCTTTTTTCAGGGAAAAAAATCGGGATTCTCGCTGTGCCAGAGAACGCATCCATCATGGCGCGCTAACGAACGCAGCGGTTTTTGTGTCAGAACGCCTGCCAGTGAATCCTATCGCCTCGATTTTATTGTCTTCAAGACTTACGCTACGTTACGACGTCGAGCTAAAATGTGAGGTAATTCAAAAGCAGGCCTAGAATAAGAGGGGAAAATACGCGGCTGCGATTCAACTCCTCATGAGAATGCCAGGGTCTGCTTTCTCCAACGCACTTTTTTGATTGCAGTGAGTGAAGAATCTCAGGACGTCTGGGGAAAATTGCGCATTCTGGAACATATTCATTTAGTTGAGTGTTAGAAGCACATTTTTGATAGGCGGACTACTAGTGAGCTTCGCTTTTGATGGGCAAATTTTAACACAAACCTTCGTATTGCTTTATCGATGTTGAATATCGCTTTTTCCAGTCAGTCTTGCGTATTTATGAATTTACTATTCACATGTATAAGCAAATAAGAATTGTAAAACTTTTTGTCAAAATCAATGAGTATTTGAATGAATAATTTTTTTTATTGCTTGAAACTAGTTTCTGTGGTTGACTCATTGAGTGATTCTATGTGCAGATGCATCTTACTCCAGAGAATAAAGAGGCAAAATTCTTCACTCGTGAGGCAGCCTCGCATCTTGCTGAGCATGGCCTGAGCGACTCGCAAAAAGTGTCTCATTTCAAGTCTTTTCCAATAAGTCCAAAGCCTGAGACATGCATAAAAACTTAGCCATGAGCGCACGAAATTTCCTTTGAAGAATAAAGCCGAGGATCACAATTCTTCTCCTGCTATAACGGCCAAAATAAACCCCTGTCAAAAAAAAAGAGCGTCCGACCAAACTTGGCAAGGGGAAAGATTTTTGTATCCGGAAGTGCTCGAGCTGACAATTCAGGGAAGGAAGCACTTGAACATGGGAAGCAGGATTTGTTATGTTGTATACGCGTGAAAGTTTTCTATGCCAAAATTAACTTCATTTTGATTTTTCTGAAGTGCGGCAGCGCCACAAACTCCGTTTACTCAGCCTCAGCAGCAAGTTTTCTTTTTATGTTCCCTCAAATTCAGTTGACGAAGAAAAATTTCCCCTAAAATTATAACGCTTTCCGCCAAACCTGAAGAATATTTGACAAAAAAAAACACCCTGCCGACGTGAAATGGTGTTTAGGAATCCAATTTTCTATTACTGGTAGGTTTTTGGCGGTTGGATGTGGTGGTTCGTAAGTCAATTGATTCCCTCGATCGTTGCGTTCATTATGTTAATGAGCTCATAAAGCTGTGAGAGGCCTCCAGAGAATGCCAGATGGCATCACTGTCATGGATGATCTCCGTCACATGGCTCAGGCAGTTTGTAAAGATTCACTGATTGAAAAATCTTAACTACAATCCGATGTTGGATTAGAAAACAAACAGCCTCGCTTCTAATGAAGCGTTTCCCTTTGGCTGAACGCTGTAGATGTTAACGATTTATCGTGCTATGAATAATTTTTCGTGCTCACCAACGATGTGCGCATTTTTACTGTTTTGCTGCATTGTTTGAGGCTAATGCATTAAATTTAATTAGAGATCGGCATTCCCCCTCGCTCGCTTCCCTCACACTGCACACAGATCAGCCAGATCTGCTACAGAGCTCATCTCAAATAGGCGCTATTGGTTTCCATTAAAGTGCGCAATAATCAATACGTTGACAGACCACGCTCGAGCGTCCGCTCCTCTGATATGAGTAATCTTTTTTCCAAGCCCAGTGAATGCCAGAGCTGAAAGCCTAACAAGTTCTCAAGTTCTCTAATTTGGCTTTTCGTCTAAAGCAAACTAAGCAACTTCAATGTGTTTGCTGGAAATTTCTGGAATGTTCTCTTCTTTAAATCATCTATTTGAAACTTAGATAGCTCATGGTACTTTCACATTTCTATTTCCTATACTTGATCGCTTTTTGAACCTAAACTGACCTTGTTGCCCCTCGTTCGAAAATATCTCTTCATAAACTTTATGATAAATTTAGATTTCAAAAACAATGACACATCTAGCAAAAACGTGTTTTTTCAGATTTATACATTTGGTTCGCTCTAGGTTTATTTGCTCTTGCAATCGTACAACAGCTGCTTTAGCTCGCGTGTGTGAGTGTGTCTGACCAACTTCACAGAGCCTGTGGTGAAATGAGTGAGTTACCGTCAGCAAACCTACAATCTTCGCAACAACGAGTGAATTTATCAAAGGAAATTAGCGGAACACTTGCATCTACGTATATAGTTATTTGGCATCATTTGCAAAAAGATTTCACGGGCTAGGCAACCGAGCTCAAGCGACTGGAAAAGATCTATGTTGTTCAGCGACGCTCGCGCTGAAAACATAACACTCAAGGAAGACAGAAATCATAACGAGGCTTTCATAACTATGTTTTGACTACCGCCCCAAAAATTGTGACCTTCACGTTAGTTCGTGCTGCTTGTTTGAGTGGCAGCAGCGTCTCAGAACACATTATTTCACGAGTCCCTCGTATTCAGGAATTCAGGAGGACGCGCTACGAGTAATTCAAAGAGCTATCGGAGGTTTATATCTTAAACATTCGTACCAAGCAAATCAATAGCTGCGCCGAGCAAGGCTTAACGAACCACAAAATGTCAATAAAACTTCCATTGGGGCCATCCTCTGCGGAGCTCCATTGGGAAAATATCTCGGGACAAATAAGAGAAAGAGACCAAAGACGCGCGAAAATATCGAGGAGAACTTTGAAGACCTCAGAGAAAGACGCGACCAGATTCTTGGAAGGAATCGGATCCTTAGACTACTAAGAGAATGTTTCTAATGGAAAAGCCATGGATTGTCGTCAGTGCGTGAGCTGATTCCTGAAATTTTTGGATTCACTGTGCGATTAGATTCGATGCTTCCTTAATTGTCACTCCTGTTTCAAGCTATCGTAGGCTTCAAACAAATGAGAAAAGATTCTTGAACATAATCCACTGAATTGAGGGCCGAAATATATTCCCATTGGGCAGTTTTACTTCTTTAGAAACTTTTTAAACGTTCAGCATTCGTGTGCAGTTATGAGCGTTTGAAGTACGCGTACGTACCTCGTAACAAGTTTTGCGCGAAAGAGCTTTAGTAATGGGACATGGCTAAATTTTATACGACATATATGGGTAAACAAAATGAATTATATAAAAAATTGATCGAGAATATTGATACAACGAGAGAAGGTAGATGGCAAGAAAGTTTCACTTATTACAATTATCTCACCGCGACCAATATAGTCGGCATCGCGTAAATTTAACATTATGTCGAAAATTTTGCATGTCTGCTTTGAAATGTAGGCGAAAATGGAAACATCAGGTTCTAAAAGCCTGAACAGAAGAATACTCATGAGAATCAAAAATGTTAAATAATCACAGGCTCGGTAATTCAGGCTCACTCCCCACATCGCGCTTGAGAACAAAAGCGCAGCGCACAACAAAGCCTTCCACCGCGTGGTTACTATGGGAACAAATTTCCCGGGCACTTCAGGAGCGGCAGAAAAATCGTTATAAATTAGGTCTATCTGAAATGCGAGCGATGACGCTGAGAGACGTGAAGAGGCTGTCGAGAGCAGCGCTTGAGTGACACCTCCGTCGGGGCAGAGTGCGAGCTAAACAGCCTTAGCTGTCCCTTCGTAACAGCCTGATTTTTACCCGGGTCCCGCATCTGATTGATCAGAACATATTGATATGAGGGCCTACTGTGTTGTTACCTGTTCTTCTAGGATATTATTAGAAACTGTGAGAATGATCGGATCAATTTGGATGCGTACGCATCATGTCGTTGGTATAGATTTGAATGTGTACCCATGATTGTGTTGGTATGGATTTGAATGTATACGCATGATTGTGGTGGTATGGATTTGAATGTGTACACATGATTGTGGTGGAATGGATTTGAATGTGTACACATGATTGTGTTGGTATGGATTTGAATTTCCACTTATTAACTCTCCCCCGCGAAACTCTTGAGTCACTTCAACATAAAGTTTTTATTCTACTTCAACATGAGTAGGTTCGCTGAAGCATGTCCGATCAAATGAGTTGTATTTTTAAACTTGGTTATACATATTTTGATAAAAAATTGTTCTTTCAGATTGAAGCAAATATACATTTACAAAATATGAACTTTATCAAAAACAAAAGGAATGGAAATTCCATGGAAGAAGCACATTCTAATGTATGGAAATACAATACCAAGGCGAAGATGTCCAGGACGATGCATGTTTTATACAACTGAACACAAGTCTCACGCTCCTCTTGATAAAGCACGAGGCCTCGTGACTCCCCGAGTCACAGCTGATGAGTTATTTAAACAGGTGTGAGTTTAAATTTAATAAAAAGGAAATATACTCCATGTATATTTTCCGTTCCATTGAGTTTCGGAATGCATCGGCTTATTTAAACAACTCGTATCCATGATATGAGTTTTTATGCTATAACAATATTTGACATCCCTAAACAAACTTGCGACAAATATTCCAGGCTTGTAGTACGAGTTGTACGCATATAAAATAGTTTTAAAATAATTTCGGAACTTCGTCGGGAGATTTATTTATTTACCCGAGCTTTCGAGTTGTTTTACACAACTCGTTATCGAAGGAACGAAATTTTGAAAACTGTGATCGATAAGGAGGTGGTGCGTATCTAGTATACAAAATATAATTTATTAAGACAATACAAAGTTATTACCAAAGCAATCAAATTTACACTACTGGACAACCGCGTAATAAGTGTCTGGCGAATTCGATGTGCCTATTATAAGAAATTTGATCATTACGGAAGGAAAAGGCTTTTAAAAGTAATCTCGATCTAACGTTATTTTCTGTAATCAAAATTTTTGGGATGTCTTAGCACATTAGATGGTTATTGTTTTTACAATACGTATTTACGATTGGATAAGGTTAATTTTCATCCATGTTTCTTCGATGTTCACATAGTCTCTCCAACACTTATTTACGGGTTTCTTCAATATAAAAATCATTTCAATTGTTGCCATTAATTTGATACATTACATTAGTTTTAAAAGATTTGGCGCATTTCTATTCGCTATTGCTTAATTTACACTTTTGAGTATTTTTGGCTAGTTGGCGATTCGAACATTATGTTTTTTAAACAATCGATTCAATTCTTCAATTTTTCCTCCTACGTAGGGAGCGAAAATATATCTAATCTCGTTGGATTCATAGCATTCCTTTCTGGTTTAGTTTTCACTTATAATTTATCCTGTTAGTTTCTTTATATACCCGTTTGTTGGCAAGAGATTTCTGACTTGTTTTTTTCGTCTACAAAATTATCCGAAGAGCAAAGCTTTTAACTGGAATCCACAAGAGATTACACTGCAGCGCGTTGTGTCGACATGGGATGGTAGCTTTACAACTTCAAATTTTTGTTAAAATTTATTGCTTCTCTGTAGATACCAAATTTTAGAGAGCCGTCCTCGTATCGTTTTACCAGATGATCGAGATATGGTATTTCTTCATCGTTTTTTTTTCTCACGCGAACTATCATAGATATGAGGACTAATTGTACTGATGAAATTTAGAAATTTTGTCGATAGATTGCTTAGGGATTATTGTTGTAATATCAAGATATCTTTTCCAAACCAAAGGCAGCAGTGCGCTGCATCAAAAATTTGTTTTTTCGATGCCTTGTATTATGAGTTCTGCGAGAACCACAGACACAGGAGAACCTATTAAGGTTCCATGTTTCTATTTGAAGATCTTCTTCATATCTACCCAGTGGATAGCTCCTCGGCACTACTGCTTTTCTTCCTCCTCGTAGCATTCATTTTAATTCATTCGAGTGGTAAAAAACTGTCTAAATTTATTAAATCTTTACGTAGAAGCTGGTCCCAACTTCTGATTGAGCTACGCGGTAATGATAGTCGTATCTATTGGATAAAGCTATTAGTGTTAGAAGAATTCAGCGGTGAAACTGATATTCATTGCACCAAAATTTTATTGTATTTGGAGCTTAAAACATGTTTTTTAGTTCTCAAAAGTGTAAAAGACACTGTGATTCCTCGCTTTTAAATTCCGTCGTGCATCAGAATGATATTTTAGAATATTTCTGAATATATTAGAACATACATCTTAGGAATCGTTAATGTGAGGCTAATCTGGCTAATCTGAGGAACATATTTAAAAATTGAAGTAGGGTATAATTCTGTTTGAAGTAGAATGTACATCATTGACAAAACTTACGTAAAAGTGCTTGCATGTGTTTTCTTAAGAATACAAAATACTGCTTGCGTAAGAAAATCAGAGCTTAAAAGAAGGTGAAAACTAAACTCACGGAGATCTGAAATTTCATATTTGCTATAACGACTTTATGTAATTTCTTTCTTCTAGCTGTAATGTTTTCTACAATTGCACACTTTAAAGTTTCCAACCATTTTCCTTGGGAGGAGGAAAACGTAACAACCAGATATTTTTTGGATGCTGGCGCATTCAACACCAATTTTAATTCTCTCTTTAATACACCCACATGGTTGCTGTGTTAATCCAAAGTATATCTTAGTTTTGCCCTTCGTGATACAATTTCAATTAAACTCCTTTCCTGCACAGAAAGGAAGTCGAGAGAAGCGATTCTTTGTTGTAATGATGGCCAGCGACTGCAGCCTGAAGTGGACTCGGTAACGCAGCTCGTGCGCGTCGCCACTGAATTTATAAAACACAAAATTGTTTCCTTAAGATACCTTAATTGCTGGATGTTTCCCGCTATTGTGCAAATTAAGAAGTAAAATTGAATTATTGACGAATATCACCCGTGTCGATCTTGTAAAGAGTAAAAAACTACAGTCTCTGTGAAACTGCATCCCGAGAATAAATCACCACCCTCCGATTTAACAGATACATCCAAGTATAAAAATTTAAAGAGCACTAAAAGCTTCTATTTATTGTGCTTGCTCTGAAAGCTAATTTCCTAAAACTACTTTGAGATAAATTTAGATTGAGAAACGCAACTATTTTTAAACTGCTTAAGTGACCATCATGATGAAAATAATACATCATAAGCCTAACTTGCCAACTCGAAGGGACCCTCGGCCGCGCGGCAGCTGAGAATGTTACCTGAACGCAGCGGAGCTGTTCAGAGGCCGGGGCCTCTGTTTCGGGGTACAAAGGAGACCTAATCACCTGGAAATTCTAGTCCCTTTCGGTACGGTTTCAAGTTGATGGAAGTGATCATCGCCTGAATGACAACAGCCCCAAACTGGATTCACTCTAAAAAGAAGGCAGCCGTTCGGAAAAAGTAAGTCATTCGGAAATTTTTAAGAGCATCACCATCCCTAAAAAAAATCCATTCAATTCTATCGTTCCGCAAAATCCTCGTTGAAACCTGCCATGAATATGGAGCTATTGAGGTAATGTTGCCTCTGAAGAAACTAATCACGATAATGTAAGTGCACGTAAAGTCAGACCATTAGCATAGTAGGGTGCTTAACTTCATCTATGGACAAATGTGAAAATTAGCTGCCTGGAATTGGCGGTGCAATGAAAACATTGGGCTAGCCTTCAGCGCAAGCTGTCGTGTCCGTGGTGCACTTCGCTTTAAATGGACGCGTAGTTCCTCTGAAATTTTCATTTGCATTTTGTGTTAAGGTTTTAACGAACAATTATTTTCATGAGTACTGCTACAGTAGTAAAAATTCAAACTCATTTATTCACCTACAAATATTTGGAGTTGAATTCACTGTAAATTCAAGGTAATTAGTGAAACCTGCAGTGAATTCAGCTGAGGTTGTCAAACAGTTAGGATTCCTTTTAAGGCACATCAGGTAAAAATGGTTGTACGTGCGAGCCTTTACTATCTTTCAAGGCAGTCACCTGCTATTTATTTCTCGAAGTTACCGAAAATACGAGAATTGCAGTGGCCGCTTTGTACTGTAATTTGTCACTCAAAATTCGTATGTTTGGGTTGCACAATTCATACGTACCACGTTTAAATGAATGTATTAATATTGCTCGGACTTGAGTACACTAATACCACTATGGATTTAGAAACAATTTTTCGATGCAAGTACCATACTCTTTTCTTTTCACCTGTACTCTATAAAATGTTATCAATCAATGCCCTGCAACATCAGCAGTTTCTTTCTATGAAATTATTTTGAAAGTTTGTATTTATCCTGCCTTCAATACTGTATTTTTATCGGAAATATTTTACCCCAAATCTCTCATATCCTAGACACACAAATGCTTCAGCGAAACAGTTGTTGAATACTGGACTTTAATTGAGCTCCCCAAAAGACCTTTTTCAAATATTATTTTCATAATATACAGTTGAGGGCAACCACACATCAAGGAAGGACACTCAAGAAAGCTGCTTTTAGTGCTCGCGTTAGGCCGGACAGTAACTGTGCTGCAGGACACAATTCATAAATAAAGCTCGCTCGTCTTTGTAAAAGTTGGGCAGAGAGAACATGAGCGCGGCGAGGTCACGTCTGAGAGGGACGGCGGGCGAGCCCTGTGCCCAGTTGGGACGCCACTTACGTGAAGCGCGCCTAAAACCTGCCCTGAAATCCCATTAGCAGGTTTGGGCGCTGCAACACGCGACTCTTCTTCTAGTTTCAACAGCTTGCGTTTGAAACTCAATTGTCGAAATGGAATTAGGGAGGTTGCCCGGGCCAGGCTCGCCGCCTGTGAAAATTTCAGTGTTTTTGCTTTGTGCTTTCCATTGCAATCTGTGAAGCGGTTCTTCAATGAGGTCGTTTTACACCTTCACTTTATTTGCGCCTACCTTTCACCCTCTTACCATTGTACTACTACCAAAGGTCGAGCAGTTAAAACGACTTCCGAAGGTTACGAATCACGAACACTTGCTCGAAATGAGATACGCAGGGAGAAGAGGAAAGGTTTTAGGGCTCTATTGTGCATCTCGAAAGGCCTGCTCCTGCACTGCAACGAAAAGAACGTCAACTTTAAAGTGACTGAATTAAAATTTTGCATGCATAAAATACCACTTTAGCTTAAAAAGTCACTGAAATTAATATTTGCGAAAGCTTCATGATTTTTTAAAATTAAATTGCACTTGTGTCCATTAGAAGTAATGCTCTGTAAGTGCAAGAATTTATTTTTGTTCATTTTACAATTACGTTATTTGAAATCATGACTTTTTCAGCAAGAATTAAGGTTTATGAGCGACAATAGAACGTTCGAGTGCGATTTTCTAGTTACTTTCATGCTACATTTGTTCACGAAAAGCTGAAATATGATATATATGTAGACCTAAGCCGGAATATATAATATATATGTAGACCTAAGCCGGAATATGAGCGATTAAAATGAAGCTAACCAGAGGAGACACCAAAATGCATATAAAATATGTGATTTGTTATCATTAATGAATCCTAAGTGTAAAAATTACGTGAAGGCATAAATCAATAACAAAAATTGAACTATAAATTCTTAATAGTTCATTCAAGTATTAAATGTAATGTTAAGTAATAAGAAGAGTTTATTATTATGCGGTCATATTGTTGATGTAGAAGTATATTTTGAGCTACATTTGTGCTGAATCTAGAATCTAGACAATTGTTCGTGAATAAAGTTCAAAAAACATCATCGTTAAAACATACCCGTTTTGGTACGAGATGCAAAGCATGATTTACACAGTTTGAAATCTAGTGTGTACGCTGTTTAAGTGGGGGAAGTTAGGCTCATGTTGTGTTATTCTCATCATAGTGATCACTCTAATCACTCAAAAATGGCTGGGTTTCTCAGTTTAGATCTATCATGAAGTAATACTGCACATGCAAAAGCGGCTCATCTCTCAATATTATTTCCCTTGAAGTATTTTGCGCTACGATTTATGCCGCCAAGTAATGTAACGTGCAAACGAACTCATGTTCTCATGATAAACTCAGTGTTAATCTCGTGAATTTATCTGCTCAAAGCTCTCTTTGAGCTTACAGTGTATGTAGAAAAGGCATGAATGTATATTTATGTATGTTTTATGCATTTATGATATGACTCTCTGTTTCAGCTTCGAATTGGAATTCTACGTTAAGTTAGGAATTTTATGCAGAAACATGGATATTGGAAATACTAGAGTCTATAAAATGGTAACATAAACGCTCAGAATTACTTAGCTGTGAGCTAAGTACATTTTGTACGGGTAAGTTCGAGTCAGATTTCAACTCAATAATTCGGTATAAAATAATAGGAAACTGACATTAATTTGGAATACTTAGATCTGGAATAGTGAATTTCAATTTTTCAAATCTACACGTACGCTAACACACACAGAGACACACAGAGCCCCTGTAAGGAAATTAGAACAAGGTTCAGCTCAAACAGCATTAATAAAGGTTTGATACGCACCGTAAGCAGAAAATTAGGCACCTCTTATTAACATGATGTAGGACCGCTACGAGAACGAATAATGGGTGCAATACTGCTCTGCTTTGAGTCCAAAGAACCTTTATTAATTCCAACACGTTTTATCGTTGGGTTTTCAATGACTTACAACTACTGGTGTGGTGAGGGATGTGAGGAATGTGTAGTTTAAACTTCTTTTTCCAAGGGAAGTACGCCCTGGTAACGCGAAAATGCCTCCCTGAGCCGAGGTTCTAACCCGGGTCCTCTCGGTTACTAGGACATCACGCTACCACTAGCCCATGGAGCCCACAGTATTTTGCTCAAGGGTCTTAATGTATACCTGATCGGTTTTAAACCACTCTTGCATCAACTGATCTCGTACAGTGCGACCACAGTACGTGGGGGATCTTCTCGACATTCAGCTTGCCCTCCTATGCGGTCCCACAAATTTACAAATTTTCTATTGAGTTCATGTCTGAAGACTTAGCTGACCAACATCAACGGCTAACTTATCCTAAATGGCTGTCAATTAATGGCAGTTCTACCTCGATACACCCAACATTTATCATTCTGAAAGATAAACAAAGCAAAATACTTTTTTTACTCCAGATGATTGAATTAAAGCTAACTTTGACTCTATCAATTGAGTGATTTACATATGTTCCTCATAAAGCACTGTCACACTCTGGAGCTGTGCGAAAGGACATAAATACATGAACCGAACTGCGTGAACCAAAGTCCTCTCTCTATCTGTGAGGTTCGGCGCGCCATCTGTCGGGGCTTAGAGGCTCTTTGTGTTCGTTTCGCTCGCTTGATTGAATACGCATGTTGATCAGCCCTCACATCTCATCATAGGCCTTTTCTGCGATGCTCCGTTTGCCGCCAAAACAGTCAACTTCAGCACATTTTGTGGTGAAATTTCCTTTTCCACTTGCGAAAAAGCTATCCACCAAATCTTAATTTCAAAGGATAACTCCCTCTTACATCTTTCCTCACGCAGGTGTAGAATGTATGCATTTGTGCATTAACAAATGAAGTCGTAACCACGCATCATGTCTGTTTAGACTCTCGCATGCGAGTGGATCCATGCTAAGCGCGACTCGGCCTTTGCGTGGACATCTCCCAATACCTGATCCAGGAGGCAAAGAGCTTCAAAACGGCTGCAAGCCATTGTTGCGAGGCATCCTTTGTTCTTGTTACAATGGCTTTGTCCAAATGAGGGCCGCTGATGCTGCACTCATCAATTGATGTGATTTGATCCCGGATCGCTGCCCCGCTTGATGCTCTGAGACCGCGTGCGCGAACGCGCGCTGCCATCGCACGGGAGGCAGTGAAGACAGCAGAGCCGCCTCATCGCGATATGAAAGCAACTTTACAGCGAGATTAAATGCAACTCAGGAGCTAGAGCAGGTTGTTCTCTACAGACCTAGTGTGCATTTTTTGGCGTTTAGGTCTCATTGTAATTCTTATGACTTGCAGTCCAACGATGCATAATCTTATGTGACGAAACTTCCCTTTTGTCTTCCTCGGGTTTTAAAACTAAGATTTCTCAGTTTTTTGTATCGAAAGCTGAAAAAAAATTTAATGCTAGAACTTTGCTTCCGTGGTCAAATCAACGAATTTTGAAATTTGCCTTCCTTTTGAGTAGCGCCAGTAATGAATGTTAAAGAAGTATAATCCAAAAACAAAGTTTCACTTGAATTATGGGCATTTTCTACTATTTTGCATTTAAAGGAATTAGATAATAACACATACTTCCATGACCAAATACCCCGTTACACACTGCAATAGGTGACATTTGGTGGCTGCACATAGAACTCGGGACTAGATATGACTCAAATGATCAAAATGGTATAATTAACAATGAGATTAGGTAGTCCCTTCGCTTTCCCTTTGAAATTTTTTCCTGGTCCTCAAGAGGACCACGGACCCTAGGGTGGGAACCGTTGAGGTAGGGCATATTTGTTGTGACTCCATTTCCTAAAAATGGTCGATCTACTTCCTTCTCTTAATTAATTTTGGCACTGCATTGCTTTCTTTTGTAACCATTGCCAGCGTTATCGTCAGTGAAGCTACCGTCCGTCAGAGTTGCTGGAGCAAATTTCTGGAAGTATTGGATATTTGGACTGGCGGTTAATGAGGGGAACCTGAGCACCTCCCTGGAGGCTCGCCTGGTGCGTCGGGGCCCTGCGGGAGCTCCTAATCCTCCGGTGATCTGAGGCAACTTCAGCACGCACGCGGGCCTGTCCTGATGAACCGAACTTGTCCTTCAGGTCGTCCGTCTCGTGCGCATTGGCCTGTGCAGAATTCTGATAGCCATCTATCCCGTAAACGAGTTTTGCTCCTGGGGCGCTACAGCTCTGCATTGCTGCTGCCGATGCTTTGTGGAGAGAAATACTTATCGCTGAGATAAATTTTTGAATTTCTATGGGGATGATTCAATAAATCACAATTAAGATAACCTTTTCTGTCAACTTTGAATAATTAAATAAAAAACAATTAACAAGAAAGTTTGCTTACTTGCACCAAACATGGTTAGAACATTACAATGCCATGGCAGAGTCCTCCCTGGTTCCGTATTCGAACAGGCTCTCCGTTTGATATCACGAGCTCTGTGAAGACCCGGCGAAGAACGATGTTATTAGAAGGAGAGCCGTGATCTTGTCATCCCGTTATGCACGAGAGAATATTGGCCGTAGCTGCACAGCGCGCAGTGCATTCACCAGAACGCGATTGGTGCTGAAACCTGTCCAGTGATGGATCTCGAGAGGAGCGCCTACGTCAGACCTCAAAAGCCTCCCCGAGAACCGAATTGCATTTTGCAGGATTCCCCACGCACAGGAAGTTTACAAAAGCCAGGATCCAATCACACAGGGACTCCAAAGATGAGGTCTCAGCCCTCTATAAGATCTTGCAGAGGCAGGGATGGGCGAGCACCCTTGCTACGCAGCTTCATATGACCGTTTTGGGGAGGATGTTGTGCTGAGCAGGAAGTGAAGCCGCAGCTCCTGTAGTAACAAACCACTATTTCTACTTCTGTCGGCCGTTCAGAGTACTTCTCACGTGCATCTTTATTACCGAACCTCAGGTACTACAGGGTCTGTGCTGGGTAGTTACATGGTTCGTAGCAGTGTTGGACCGAGAGGAGGAAAGGAAGTGCGGTAATATATTTCCACGGTGAAATAAGGCTTGAAAATTTGCTGCGTTTGGTAATGTGTATTAAATTATAATCAATGGTTCGTTTCCCAATTTTCGAAATTTCCTTACTCCAGAATTGAAATAGTACTACGTTGAGCATATGTACACTTAAAAGCTAAAAACAACTAATGATCAATTTGAGCATAATACGCTGCAATGCTATAGTTCACTTAGCGTTTAGTATTGATGACGTGATGTACATTACTTGGAGTTACTTGGAAATGTTTGGGCCTTCACGCCCGGCCACACNACACTGGGGTGCCGCCGCTTTGTATGCATGGTGTGCCTTCGCATATCGGTGAGCTGTTGAATGAGGCCGTTTCCTTCTGCCATTTGAGAATGTAATGATGAAGTACGTAACTACATCGTCAGGCCAACAACGCGCACAATGGGCCTCCATTTTCCTATTTTCTTTCACTCACACATTAAAGTACTTGGTGTCATATTCACACACTCATACACGCATTCCTTAAGCGCCCGCAACACACTTCTCACCTACGCGTACACACACAAAAGCATGCGGCTCAGACCTGCAACAGTTTCAGAAGTTGAGCTCATAGAGTGAGTGGAGCAAAGCATTTCACCAAGCTTGTGCAAGGTTTAGTCCTGAGTCTGGCGTGGAAATGGGGTCGTAAGTTAGATTTTATAATCAATGCATGCGCAGCCACAGCGGAGAGCGCTACAACTTTGGAGAGCTAGGGGAGACGCAAGTGCCACAACAGCGCCGCATGTTTCAAGCAGGCCAACAACTTTCCGGGTACTCCTCACTTTATCCTTCCTTCCTCTTCCTTGAATATCGTCTTGAGGGGCGTGTGATAGGGTCTGTTTAGCCAGCTTGTTTTCGCTTTCGAGCTGTCACTGATGAACTGATGGAATAGCTTTCCTTCCGCCTTTCTGCTGCTTTCCTAGGTTCCGCTGGAAGTCGGATTCTAATAAACAGCACAGGCCCATTACACTTTCTCACTCGCTCACATTCCTGAAGAAATAATTGCTATTTTTCAAGCAGCTTCATAATTTCGAACTCCCATTTGCATTATAATTGTTCAAATCTGTTTTCTTGAAATAGTGTTGAGATTTTATTTCAAGTGGGCTGAAACTTATCGTTGCATAAAGGCCATGTTCATGCTTTAAAAGTACGGCATCGTGCAACATGTCCTGCCGCCCTCAGTTATATACAAAATTAAGCAGCTTGCTATAGGCATGTCTTTTTTGTAGTTGTGCTGTAAAAATATAATAAGCTTTGATAAATTCTGCTACACTTGAGTTTTCAGCTTAAAAAATCTAAATAAATTGGCAATGGAGTATTTTAAATGCATTGTACATTTTAAATAAAAAACACTGATTAATGTTTGTTGGAACTGTATTCAAACTAACTAAGGATCCACGATTAATGACTGCAATATTAGAAATTAGGTTAAATGAAATCAGTGCATAGTAATCCGGTACTTGAACAATTTACAAGTTTATTCTAATTATTAGTAGTTTGAGCTCACTAAACGTAGTTTGTTTGTCACCAATAACCCCCCAAAGGGAAGGAGCCGCTGGCTTATACAATTGGACTGGCTGATAAATTTTTAAAAAAATGTTTCAACATTGTGAATGAAACAGGAGTCATCATTAAATATCTGTGATGTTATTTTATTATGTCAATAGTGTAAGTTAATCATGAAGAATTCGATGTTTCACTTCTGCTCTGTTTGTACGCCGTTGGGTATTTAAGTTAACGAAGATTATATTGTATCGATTTGTAATGAAAATTGTACGATAGTTTGTAAAGCCGCGCACAACTGCGCTCTAATCTAATTTATTCTTTAATATTTCAAATTCTGATAAATATACTTACAAACAGTACGCTACTTTAAATATTAAATGAACAGGCTTCACTAATTCATAACATTCGGTCTGATTAATTTAACAGTAAAACTTGAAAAAATAATCTACGGTTATTGCAACACACATTTAACTATCTCCCCAAGTTCTCGCACACAGCATTTGGGAGGGGGAAATTTAAACGCAAATTAGACTCGCTAATTTAAGGTTAACTGAGCACATATATCGGAATGACATTCACAGGAAATTATTAGCATTGGTAAAATACATAAAAAGAACTGTGTTTTTCGTAGTGAGCCAGCAATTTCGTTGTATACCTACATATCGTAAGTGCTTAAGTAGCTAACACCCTCTCTCATCTTCCTCTTTGCTATCGTAATTAAATGAGACTGTGATGTTATTCGGTAATTTAGTTCCTGAAAAAATACTCAAAGAACTGTTCAAATTGAGCCTCACTGAACTTAACATAATAAGAAAAAGCACAAAGAAGTTGGAATCAGTTGTAAACTACAGTAAATATCACCACTCCTGAACTCAACACAAACCTGACGTTGTCGTCTCAACCCTAATCCTGCAAAAGTAACCTACTCATTTGGCTGCGCTTTCCTTCGTAAAGCTTGAGAAGGCTTGATAAACAGCAGAGCCGATCGTCAGCTGAACAGGGCGTGCACCCGTTTATAATTAATCACATTTCTATTATGGTAGCCTAGCTCTTGCTTCACGCTAGGAAAGATGGAATTAATGCGGGCTTGTAAGGTTCTTTGAAGCCTCGTCGTGAGGTGCACAGCCTTCTTATTAACTTACGAGCTAAAAATCTCATAGCAAGGACTTTTCTTTCGCCAGAAGATCCGGTAAAGTTTTAATTTTCCCTGTAAAGATCAGAATGAGGTTAAGTTCGATCCTTTGATGAGAGTTTGGAGCCTAATAAAGCTTACCCGGAGCGGGAGTGTTGACGAGCCCGCGGACGGGGATGGAAACTGAAAATTCAATGGCTGGCGGGGAATTGTGGGGCATTTATCCAAATTGGAATGCGGAACATTACAAGGGATATATGTGCAGGGCTTCAGCAATTAATAAATTTAAACGCCTTTACATTTTTCTTGCTCTTTTTCCAAAAAGTTTTTGCTTGCTTTCAGTTCATGATCTTGTTGATATTGATCTTAATATCGTCTAATGTTTTTTTACGCGTTCCTGGAATGTTATATTGGATATAATATTGATTTCAAAGTTCATATATTAAAAAGAATAACGCTTACACTGCTACAAATATTTTTAGAATAAAATCAAAATGAATAAAAATATTCAAACAGGCTCCTATCTGCAACATATACATTCATTCATTGAAAAATAATTCACTGATATGTTTATAGTGCAAACCAGCCTCAAAGCTTTCTTTAATTGCTCTCCTGAAAACCGACACCATAACCGATATGAACTTACAGTTTTACGTTTGATCGAATTGGCACTGTGGCTCACCTTGAAGCCTGTCTTTAATTTTTGCATAAAACTTTCTCGGGACCCAAGTCAACGCCTTCCTCTTTTTTTGCAGGATATCGCACAACTACAGGACTTGAAGCCTTTTTTGTTTTTTCTAAGAGGGTCCCATCCATACCCACATTAAAGCGTCCTTTTATTTTCACAGGAAATCAAAGCAATACCCAAGGCACGGTCACGCACCACACACGCCCCAGTCACGGGAGCGTCAGGCAGCGCGCGGTGCGGTAAGCGACTGGCACGTTCACTTTTGCATGATGTCGTTCGACAGCGCACCGATTTATGGTCTCAATATTAGACCGGCCCACTTGTGCGGTCTCACCAGGTATCATAAATTGGGACGCGTGTTGGGCCTTATTGAATGTAATCACAAGGCACTTTACGCCATAGCGATCCCGCAGAGTTTACCTCGCCAGTAATTTGTTATGAAATGAGAACTAGCGCTTAGAACTAGGTACTTTCTGACACTATAGTTGCTACGCGTGTTCACAGCTTTTTGCAATCAAGAGTACTTTTTTAAAGAACCTTTAATTATTCCTTGCCGAATTTTTTTAGACAAAAACCATTGTAAATGAAATTGTCACCAACAATAAAGCGCTTGCAATGATAAGTAACTTGAGCAATTTCAGCAGTAAATTTAATTAAGTTTATCGTTTTGACTTTAATACAAATTCCAGATTTAAGCCGTGAAACATAATCGTATTAAGTGGATTTATTTATACGAATACGCAGGGAGGAATGAACCTCTTTTGAACGTAGTGTAAATATTTTGCTATGATTTTACTGTATGAGAGAAAACCTTACGATTTCCTGAGAATTAACTCTCCATGGAAGAACTTTGATAATCATATTGTAAATAAGTGCTTAGTTACCATTAATACCACGTCAATACATCATTCAATACTACGTTTTACATCATTCAGCATCTAACAAGCGCTCTAATTATTCAGTGGATGAGATAAAATTCATCTTCGATAATAATTGCACAGGAATTAAGGTACAAATAATTCAAAGAAACTGATTCGTTTTGCCATTAAATGTAGGTTTGAGATATGTACGCACCCCACCTCTGACTGTCGTTGCTAACCTGTTTCACCCCATTTTCGCATGAATTCAAGCAAACTCGTGTGCAAAATATATCAAGCGAGTATGGAAAAGTCTAACATTTAACAACCAGTCCGAAACTCAGTATTTATTCGGCACTTCAGTCGCTTTGTCAGGTCTCAAAAATTGTTGAGTGTTTTCGGAACGAAAGGGAAGCAGGTGTTCTTTTCAAATTGATGCGAGGCTGCTGTTGCAAAAGTTTTCCATTGAATGACAGTTTCATAAATAATGCTTTCTTTAGCGAATCGAAATCAATTTGTTTTTGTGCACCCGTGCGACCAATAAAGAAAATATATTTTTTGTGCCACGGAAGTGAATATCTTTTGAGTATGCTCGTGTCGGAACATATTTGAGAACATAACATGTCTACGGGTATTTTTCAATGATTCGCTAAAAAACAACTAGGAATGGTTCCACTAATTCAAGAAAAAGCTCTAAACTTTTTTGCCTCCAGAAAATTTTGATGTACGTTTCCGTGAAAACTATGGTCTGTCATCGACAGGCAATGCGAGGCGATGCTTTTAGCAGGATCATGCAGTGTTTGCGTTATTCGAGTCGTGTTTGCTCGGCGACTTTCCGGAAAATATCATCAGTTTCCCTGGCCTTGCTTGTTTCAAACCTCCATGAAAATCTCGGCTTCATGGGGACGAGTTTCCAGGCTTTCACTAGCATTACTGACAAGCTCCTTTCCAGACACTGGAGCAAAGCGGCGTTATACTGGCGTGCGATATCAAGCCGGTCTTCTATCAAACAAGGCCGCTCACCTTCATCTTTAAACATAAATGCTGTCTACATAATTAGAGGCAAAATCCCTGCTCCTCAAAGCTCTGTCAGTCAAAGTGTCAGAACGAGACTTGGTCTGTAATTCCAGGAACAGCTTTAGGAATACCGTCCGTCAGGCGGCAATGACGCTGGAGGAAGAAGGGGAGAGAGGAGGGGGAGAGTTTTGGGGGGAAGACGAGAAACGAGAAGTCTTGGATTTACTCAAGATTGAGAGGATATTCTTTCGAGCCTCCCTCACCGCGTCGCTTGAATGCAGACTTTCAAGTCCACGGCAGAGCAAATAAAATTATGAATTCAAATGACGCAGTAGTGTATTCAATACACTTCTTCTCGTAAATATCAAGACGCAAAGAAATGCTTCTGAGTAAATCAAAATAGTCTTTAGAGGCGAAATGTGCTTTAAGTGACCCCACGTTCATATAACACAATTTTTGATTTCTGTTTTTCTAACCCTGCTTTTTTGATAAATGATCGTCTATAGAACTTACAATTATTGGTTATATTTTTTGCTACATATATGAAGAGCAAAGTTCATTTCACTCATTTCAATATGACTTCACTTCCATTCCCTTGCTTAGTCACGGAAAAGGCTTCCAATTTTTTAACTGGAAAGACATTAACTCATTTTCAAAGTCGCGTCTTCTACAGACGGCATCATCCCTACATCCTGTACCCTAGAAGCCGTTGTACCATAAATCCTTTCTTTGACTTCATTCATTAGGGACACGAACGGGCATGAATTCAATTGTACGGTGGAAACCTCACATCTGATGTCTGTGAAGTCAGGTATTTATTAAGAAACTGTGTTTATTATTGCACTATATCTAAATAAGTAAATTCTTTGGTGCAGTATTCATTTTACTATTAGGAGAGCTCTGATCTAATTTAACATTGAGAAACGGCTTATCATCCTTCAAGCTACAGATATACGAAATTTTTGTAGATTCACGGATACCAAAGTACATAACTATAACCCTAGACATAATTTTTCAGTTCACTGAATGAACTCAGAAGATCAAGTTACATATGAAAACTATATCAGATTTTCAGCAACCCTTTTTTGTGTTGATTTTATTGCGTTCACATTGGAAAGCGTCTGGACATGGTCCTCGTGCGAGCGAGTTTGACGAGGCACACACGCAGAAGGCGTCGTAATTAACGCGAGTCACAATAGGCTTCACAAAAGTGGCGCTTCCTATTGTTCCTTCAGAGTGCCCCATTGTCTCACCGGTGCAATACAAACGTTAACTCTATTGCCTCGTCACTAAGGCCTTCCTAAATTGTCTAAAAAGTGCCTCGCTTCCACTTTGATTGCTCAATAAGCTATTCAGAACGAGACATTTTTCCAGACTTTGGTGTGGTGTTGAAGAGAATCGGTGTTTCAGCTACGACTTAAATTTCAGATTTAGCAAGCGTTAGGGAAATGTTTGATTCTAATAGTCGTAACTTCGCCACCCAAAATCGAAAAGAGTCTCGTCGTGGGATTACTTGTACACTTCTTTGCTTCAGTCCTAATTAGCTTGATATGAAAGAAAAAGAACGCGCATGCATAATTCAGTTGCTACATGAGGTGCTACATGAGCTGCATGACTTAGCTGTTTAAATTAGCAGCCCGTTTATACGTCTAGCTTGTATTCATTTCAGACATGCAATCCTAATATAGTTGGAAAGTACATTTTTGTAATTCATTTTGTTCATATAAACATGTTTTGGCAACAATATCTTTTAAACCGACTAGACTTGGATCCTAAGCCGTTTCAATTCAAGCAATCAAAAAATCGGAGAAGAATATTGTGACTCCATTTTACCGCAGACAGTATACAATTCACAAACTGCACGATTTTAAAGAGTATAAATAGAAGAGGTCATAAATAAACTCTTGAAACAATTTTCACTGTAATGCACGTGGCATCTTGATCCCTTAAGGGAACTTTTTACTAATGAAATAACCGTGCGCCAATTTCAAAATATGCAAAGTTCATTCCCCTTTTTTAAATTAAACTTGATTAGCGGTCCAATTCTATCAAGGGTAAAATTGATACCTTTGAAGGATAAAATAGTAAAGGGTTTTATGAATAGACAAATCATATTCCATAAGTATTCCTACGGATTGTGATACCCAGATGCTACATAACTCTATTTTATCGTCCTTCAATTCACGATTACAAAATTCGTAGCGTCAACAGTGCAGTGATTCGATTAACTACGAATTTTTTTGCTCATACAAAATGTATCCTTCTTCATACTGAATAACGGAAAGAATTTATTATTATCACAACCCGAAGACTGCAAACTTGCATCAAACCGAGGATTTAGGAGCTATCTTATCGATCTATCGATCTTCACGAGGTACGCATATGTCTGCTTCATACGAGAGAGGCACGGCGCTGCTCTGCTACCACAGACTTGATGTTCAGCGTTAGGGCCGTGACCAAGTCTGGGACTAGCCTAAGTCCAAGTCAAGTTCCTTGATCTTCTCCTCGTGCATGTTGCTTGCCTGTCACAAACCGTACACGTATTCAGTCATACATGAACTAAAAAGACATGTAAGTACACCTATATGCTCATGGAAATAAAGTTTTGTAATCTACGTCCAAGCATGATATGCTGAAAACGGAATTTTCAAATCCCTCTTCGTTATCGAAATCCTTCACCATCAAGTACGTTTGTTGAGGCTCGAGTGAAATGCACAAGACTTTCATTAGGTTAAGTCAGGTGCTGCGACTGCTGATCTGCACCTGAGCTCGCTCACCGAGCGTCCTCTCAGTCAGACTTAGCGCCGACGTTTTAGGCTGAGCTGCGATTGCGTGGGACGGGCGTCGCTCGAGCTCCTTACTTTGATGAACTCGAGTCGGGCTCGTCCTGCTGGGCCTTCAGCTCAAACGGCGGTCTTATATTCCCACAACGGCGTGGCTTGCGCTGGACGAATGTTGGTGGCGTGTTTCTTGACCGCAGCTAAAAATTATTTCAATTCCATTTTCGCTCACAGAGACCTGCGTTAGGGTACAGTTTCTGGGTTAGTAAAATAAATCTATGAGCCACTTTCTATACGATAAAAGTATATGAAAAATTATTGTAAAACATGGGACTTGAGGAAAATGATTTTAGAATCAAAAAGGTAACTTTCCGTCGTTGCATTGGGAAATCTAATGCATCGAATTGCATTAAAAGTACACGTAGTCTAGTCATTTACGATTATTCCTCTACATTTGTTGAATAATGCCTTTCGGGTTACAGCATTGTCTATTCTCAACATCTTTCTAGGATGAAACGAGCTCAAATTACTCCTGTCAGTTCTTCAAATGGATTCTACAAATATTACCTGTGGTGCCGTCATTGAGATACCATTTTGGTCACAGTGACGGTAGCCTGCGTTCTTCCACCGAATTTGTAAGTAATTTTTCTACATTGATATGTTTTATCCCTTTAATTTTGCTATTTGTTCATTACGAATAATGAAATGCAGTCAAACAGGTGTGACCTCGGCTACACTCGTGAGTAACGACCGTGAAAAATGCAGAATCCCCTAACGCTTCCGTTTGAATTTCTCGATACAAGGATACAACTTTGAAGACCATTTACTCTTTGGTTACCGTTCTATGGCCGAATTATAGTAGGCAAAAAAATAAATAGAAAATCGGGGAAGAAAATACAGAACTTAAAATCACGCATTCTCAGGGAAAACAACTAGACTAGGAATATACGGTTTGATTTCCCGATTCTTCTCCGTAAGTTAATTTATATTTGAATACAGTATAAATCAATGGCGTTCGAACTCTCTTCTCACAATTGCACCAACGTATCTACCTAATCTATCCGCTCGTTTGCTTATATATTTTCCTCTAAGTTCCGTGTTCCATTTTCTATGTGTACTGACCCCGGTATCGTGATTGTTAGTGAAAGCTACAGACGCCGGTAAGTCTCTAGATAACTTACGCCGGAGTTGTAATATTGACTCAATACAATGTTACTCAATATGGTATGATTTAAAAGCTTCAGGGTTATGATTAGATCATTATCATTTCGCAATTGGGCGTGTCAATACACTCGGGATGCCAGCAAGCAGGATTTGTTCGCTTCATCAGAATAAAGTGAAGTGCCATTTGGTAAACTCCGTCCTTCTGTGAAGTGCGAGCTACGTAGGAACTGTAACTGAAAATTAGAAGAAAGAAAGTCCCTATCTGTTCGTTGTAAAACGTCACGTTTACTGTAACTTGGAAGAAATATGTCATGATAAGTGTCATTTAGAACATAAAAAACATTCAAGCTTGCAGAGAGTTCAGGGATTCACTTGCCACCGTCAATGATCAATCTTCACTTATACTGAAAAACTCTTTCACAGCCTTCTACGTGAGTCTAGCACTGTACTGCAGAGTCATCGCATCACACAATTTATTCACAAATGCATGTACATTCTACGTTCGTAGAACGGCATCAAAGAGCTTGCTCATCGATACTACGTATCCTAAATAGGCAAGAATGATCACTGGAAAAGCTCGGGTTTTAGATTTATGGCTCTCCATTAGTTTTACGGGCCCGTCAAAAATGGCGCCGGTGACACTTAATTCTGGAAATGCCCCCTGACGGCCGTCCGAACTGACACCCAAATCCACGAATATTTCTTACTTAGCCGGAGTTCTGCTGATTGTGTCGAGACAGTGAAGAATTTCTGGGCAGTTTTGGGGCGCCTCTGTCGAATGAACTCTTTGATTAAAGGTCTTACCTTATTTTGTGAGGTAGTTTTTTGTCTGATGGAGCTGTGGGTGTTTGAAGATGCCGAAATACGGCATGAGGAAGTGTCACCGTGTTTTGTTTTCAATATGGGTGTGTTTGAAATGAAATTTTTATAAGAACAGAATGTTCCTAACGTATGCAGCATATTTTCTTGCTCGTTGAGAAAATGGTGTGTCATTTTCCTTTTCTTCGATGTGCATGATCAGCAATGAGTAAAAATCCTCAATTTATCATTGATGAAGTAAAATAAAAAGGTCACTACTCTATGCGAGCTATAAATGTTTGCGTTGTCCGATAAGTTCAATCGTTCAATGGACCTCATATTGACACATATATATCCCAGGGGCGTACAAAGGGCAGAAATCGTGTTCAATGTTTAAGTTCCGGTGTGTATCATCTACACAGCTCAGTAGATTAGGTTGGGTAGCACCGTAGATGTGTAACTAGCTGATATAAAAAGTAGTGGGCAGGATATTTGGTAGACAGATTCTGAAATTATTCATATTGAAAAGGAAAAGCAAATTATAAATGTTACCACAATACCCACATTGGCAGTAAGTTGCATCAAACAATATATTACATTTCCAAGTCGTTATCTAATTTTTGGTACAGAGCGCGCACAATTTGCGAAAATTACTCTCATTTTTTGGCTAGACTTAGCTGGCGCTGGTTTGTTTTGCATCAAATTACCTTCAGAAGTTGTTGATTTTGAAGAAAATTATCACAAATATCACATATTTTCTGACAAAATGAGCGTGTCGCAATGCAACATAATTATCTTTGTTTTCGATTACTTGCACTAGCCTGGAATTTAAATTTTTACTTTATGGCTAAACACTATGCCGGAGAATGGCCGAAATCAAACTCGCATAGATGATCACGCACTTCAAAACATATTTTTTGCGGCACTGAAGTAAAAGTTCCATTTTCTGCTATGAATTTTACAAAACCATCATCACCTGATGAAAATTTTAGCACATATAAGACGGTATTTACATTCGGAACAATGCTGAGTATATTTGCCGTCACGTTTGACGACCTCATTAATTCTCTAAGTAAACTGAGGAGAAAGCTCCTCCTCCTTACAACGCCTACTAATTAGCTTCTGTACTGAGAGGCTTGTCCTGAAAACCCGACACCGAATACTAAGGGGGAGTCCACCCCTCGCTTGGTCGATCGTGACAGCCTGAGACGTCTAACAAGGAATGCCTCTGCTTCGCTCTCCATGCTCATCCGTCGCCCCAAGTCACTGCGATGAGGATAGTACCTGCGGGAACTGACGTAACTTTACTCAATGGAGAAACCTTGCCGGGGGATATTATTGTGCGTATTTTGAAGATGCAACCACCGCGCCGGACCAGCAGGGTTGCACCGGCGAGAAGTGAAATAGCTCGCAGATGAGAAATATTACAAAATATTGGTTTTGTGTTCATGTCATAAAGACTGAACCACCGTGTCTGACGAGCCAGAGAGGTGGATTTCTTAAGATCGTCTCATAGAAGCAATTACTAGATGATTACTGACGTACCAGTAGTCATGCTAAGCGGCGTAAAACGGAGGTATACTCATAGAAAAAACTTCAGTGGCATTCATTTTAGAATCAGATTAGGCATTTTAGTGAGCGTTAATTCACTCGTTTTCTATTTTTACCGCGCGCTAAATATAATTTGCTTTTACATAATAACCTTGGATTTTGAATAGATTAAGCGAATTTGAATTTCAGTAAATTGTTTGCAAGCAAGCGGAAATTCAGAGCTTGAAATGGGTTATAAAAGAATTCGCTACTTCAACTCAAGTCCTGAGTGAGGTGAGGGGGCGACAAACATCTCGCAGAAGCAGGCGCAGGTGGAAGCTGTCGGTATGGAGGCATTTTGTACGCATGCCTCGTGTCCTGAAACAGAGAATCAAGATAGTCTTTAAGCATCAGGTTAGGTAAGGTTAGGTTAAGTTGGGTNGTTAGGTTGGGTTCGATTAGGTTAGGTTAGGTTGGGTTGGGTTAGGTTAGGTTAGGTTAGGTTATGTTATGTTGGGTTAGGTTAGAATAGTTTGGGTTAGGTTAGGTTGGGTTAGGTTAGGTTAGGTTGGGTTAAGGTTGGGTTAGGTTAGGTTGGGCTAGGTTAGGTTAGGTTGGGTTAGGTTAGGTTAATTCGGGTTAGGTTAGGTTAATTCGGGTTAGGTTAGGTTAGGTTAGCGTGTGCTAGTGCTCTTCACGCATTGTTCGCAAAGGACATGCCACCGAAGCAACTCATGAAAGCTTGGTACGTATAATTTGATGCTACGCTTCATTAAACATGATAATTTGTCATTTTCGTTGTTATAATTCCGATAAACGTTTCATAACAAGCACATACTCATTTCACAAACGGCATCAAACCGAGATTTGAAAATGCTTTACTCTTTGCAAGGAAGATGCACTTGTGCATTAAAAACACAAAGTAACGTTCTTTATGTTGTTATTGAAGAACAAAACTTTAGTTTATTTTCCCGCGCTATCTATGTTGTTTAACCAAGAAATGAAGCCTGCTCAATCATACGTCCATGGGTATCTGCAGTGGATCAATAAATCCTTTGAATTCCAAAGCCATGATTAATTTTCCAGAGAATAATACTGAACACAGAACCGGTGAGCTTCGGACATTTAGATATCGCCTTTTGCCCTTTGTTTTCGTTATAATGGATCCATGAGATCTGGACGCTGGACTTTTTTCTAGCGAATCCACTGCTGACCTTTCGCGCACAAATGTGGCATCTCAAGTCTGCTGAATAATTTTAAAAGAGTCCTCTGAATATTGACTGCGATGATTCTCTCTGTGTTTTCGCGTAATACACAGGCTCTGGGAAGAACTATAATGTACATCAAAGAATTTAAGTTTCACATTTGGAAATGTGAAGAATTTCAGTGTGTTCACAATAGCGTGTGTGGGTAACCTTTTGACGTGGGTCGTCTTCAAATATTATAATTCCTAATGAAACTAAAATTAATGAGCTTTATGGAGAGAAGATTATGTGTGGGTAACATTTTCGAGCCGGTTTCTCTTTCAAACATTACATTTCAAGATAAATTGAAAATAAATGAACCTTATGGAGAGAACTTTATGTGTTGGTAGCCTATTAACGGAGGTCTCAGTTTCAAACGTTGATCGTTCGAGATAAATATAAAATTTATGAACTTTATGGAGAGACGACGATTAGTTCAAAACTGTAACTCTGTTTACAAACGTTTTTATTATGAAAAATACAGTAACAAGTTCACACTTTTGTTCTAGTAGCGAGCTTGTTGTCAGTTTATGAAATTTCCGTTCATATATTTAGGTGTGCCCTCGTCCAGTGCGGCCTGGAACGTCAGTGTGATTACTGCCACCGTCGTTTTTATGCCGGGATGTTGTTTTATTTATGTAATCGAGGGCTGTACTATGTGCCTTATATTTATGTAATGTTCCAAAAGCACGCGAGACAACTTATAAAATCAATATTATTGTTATCTTTGTTGACATGGCAATTTTGAGACTTAAATTATCGCTGGTGGGATGAATTATAAGAGCAAAATGTACGAAGTACCTGAGGTGAATTGACATGTGGCTAAGAAAATGGAAAATTTACCGCGCATGTAACTGGGAAATTTATTAACTAATTAGTATGTATCTGTCTTCTCCAACATTTTATACGTACGAGCAGGTTACCTGCGGCACGAACTCTATGGAAGCAATCCAACAGGAATTCCCTCAAACGAAAACACATTTTCTCTCTCACGTAAAGCATTCATTTCGTGAGCCAGGATTTTTTCTTCGATTACCTCAATCAGTTGCGCATCCGTAGGCTCTTGCGCTCAACAAAGCATCGTCATTTGTACTCGTGCGCCGCCGCCTGAGGACTGGGGCGGGGGAGCTGGGAGTGCGTCCCTCTGAGTAAACTTCCATGTCATTTTTACCCTCCTGATCTAGGGGGAAATGCCAGGGTATGCCGCAGTGCCACATTTATAGTTCCAGCCTCAAGTTAACGGATAAACGAGGCTTACTCGGCTACCATCTAGCGCAAAAATATACACCGACTTAATTGCGTTCAAAGTTACAGGGGGAATTTTAAATCAGAGTTGGACGCCTCTGTTCCCGGTAATTACAGATGTTACCGTACGGTGGCACGATGAGAACACAGTCATACGTCGCAATGTAGTGCCTACAGAGGACGTCCACAAAATCAGGTTTTGATTTGCCAGCTGTAATAAGGCAGTGAAAAGGACGGTAATTCAGCCATACTACTACTGCCACCAGCACTGGCTCGGCAGTGATTTTCTTTCGAAGGACGTAATGTAGGTGGACGCGGGCATAAATTCCATCAATACCATAGTGGCTGGAGTACGTCATCGATAACAAATGTGTTCTAGTGCAACTGCATAATTGGTATCGTCGCTCGGTGAAGCTCGTTTGTAAACGTAGATTGGGTAACGATGATGAAGAGTGTGTTTGCAAATGGAATATTTGAATTATTATGTTTGATTCACGATGTAGACTTAAGATCACAAAAAATATTTAATGATAGGTAGCTATGATAATGAATTTTTGAATTGTTACATCTATGCCGAAATATATTTCCCGGTAACTTTGGTGTTCTGTGTATCAGTCACATATGTCCAGCACCATCGACCGCTCAAAAGTCCGAGTACAAGTCTTGTGGCTCAGAGGCTTTTGGCAGAGTGTGTCAAAATGGGAGCAAATTTTGGATCCATGATTACTGCCAGTATGTGAACAACAAAATTTAAGGAATTGTTTCCGCATGCATAGCTTCTTCATTGCAAATTCAAAAAGACAATGCACGTAGTGGCAGTGAACGTAGCAGCGCTTTAGTGATTCGGACTACCTCCCGCTGAATATAAAGGGACCATTTAGTATGGACTTGAGAGAACAAGTTCCCTCACAGAATCCCCTGCGCACAGAAACAGCAAGTTCAGAAGACAGAGAAGAAAAAATAAAGTATAATTATCAGCGAAGAAATCATTAAAATGGAAAGAAGCGAAGAGAGTACGAAAGAAGTCCGGAAGGTCTAGCCAGAGTTGGGGTAACTTATGTAACAGTATCCCCCTGGGGACACCAGTCCCCATAGCGTAGGATAGGCAAACCTAACTAACCTATTGCTTATGGCCTATCCTTTGCTCCCTGAGTGACTAAACAGATCAACTTTAACAACTTGGCACGCCCATACCTCAAGCAAAAAGCCTTCGCTATCGTACGATTGTGTTTTGTAGCAATTTCCAGGATGTATAATATGCTAGAGTACGCTGTAGGTGCAACNGGAGTCTCACCCTCACGAAGTCCCTCATCATTGCGAGCGAGGGGGGAGAGGGTCTGAGAAGGTTCAGGTGTTGAGCGCAGGAAGCTGACAGCCAATAATGTACATCAAAGCGCATCTGAAGCGACACCAAATTGCAGCTTTATATTAGAGAGACGGAGCGGCCCGCTGCTCTGGGCTCGAAAATGGGCGGTGAGCAAAGCCGCCGGCGTCCTCAGTGCCTGATGAACGCGAGGTGCAACATCTCTCGGGGGATGACGGAGTTCCTGAACACTGAGTGAACACACGGAAATCGCTGAACGCTCAGCCGAGTTGCACCGAAGAGGAAATTGGCGGCAAAACCACCGTCAGATGTCGCTGTGTAAACTTGATAAAATTCCGGCTATAATTTTTAGAGAAACGCATACTCGCATTATATCCGGTATGCATCATGAATTAAAAATTCATAACTCCAAGCATCAAAGATACACTCACGCATCACAAACGCACAGCAATAATTGAGTGAACTCTGCCTCCTGCCAAAAGACTTGGACTTACGCCTGACACAATTGCTTGCTGGATAAATTTAATCATCCAATAGCAACAATATCTGAGACTTGATTGATAACCTGGTTCTTGAAAATTTATGATTTATTTGTGTTTATTTTGATCACCCCTCAGAGCCGAGCGGTAATTTATTTTTCAATTATTTTACGTATCAGCACTAACATTCAGACATTAGTACTGTTGAGGTAATGATTAAGTGATTCTTATCATCGAAAACCTTCATCTTAGTACAACCTAATCATTTCATTTTATAACAAAGCAATAAGAGAGAAAATCATTTCACCATACCTTCCTTATAAACTTTGTTACGAAAACACTGTTTCGTATTTCTGTATTACGTAATATTTTAATTCAACGGAACAATGCAGAGCTCAAAGCATGGCTGGAATAACAGAGTTAATGAGGCACGACCGAGTGATTGCCACACCACAGGTAAAGCTTTATTAATCCCAGTGATAATTGTAATAATAATAGCAAAAGTTATTGCAAAAATTACTTTTTTGAAAAACATGTAATGTAGCATATATAGACATCACTGCAAGCCAAGTAATGAGTTAATTAATATTACTGGCTCTCCCGCGGAATTTCTAGAACAATAAACAATAAGGGAATGTTAGTTTGTTTATTTGTGCCGGCTGTAAGTTAGATCTCTTTCAAAATGAACGCAAGTCTATTCGTTAATGTCCTGTTTATTACGCCTGAGCTCAGAATTCCTGGAGAATAACAAGTATTTTATCTTGATTCCAATCGACATGGTAAAATAATCCGCTGCTTCGTTGACTTTTTAATCAATCGGCTTGCACTTTTAAAAACTTGAAAATAGATAACAACTTGACACACGAAAACGGAAACATCATTAAATAGAATTATTGTTTTGTAAAAAAGCATCGTCATTAGGTACATTAAAAATCACATACTCTGATAAAAGTTTATTGTTATTGCGTTTCACTACTGTAGTATAAGGATTGATTTGCGTATCAACATATTACAAATGAATACCTTTAGATGAATCTTTCGATTTTGTTCTCATCGAAGTATGAAGAATTAAAAGCTCTCTGTATAAAAATGAGAGTCATGAGCAACTCGTGGTGTGACTGGAACTGTTTCAATGAGCCGTTTTATTAGGTGCGGTCGCACTGAAGTGTCGTGGCCAACCCCGAGATTCTTGCGGCGTGGGTGCCTTGCCCTGCTCAGACCATAAAACAATGCCGCATGGAGTGGGCAGTGGGCAGGGCAGTTAAAATTCACAGCTGGGGGCGACTGAAGGACACTTTACGACAGCGCATGGACCGCCGCAAACCAAAGAAAACTAAACCGTTGAGCTCATTTGGCGTCTCATAAAAAATTAGGCTTGGATGTCAGTTTCAAGCTGGGTATTATCCGTCAAATGAATGTGACGGGATTTTATGATATTTTTTAGAGATTGCGCGTAAAACAGAGCCTGTTATTTTTCTGATATTGTGTCGATAAATATTTTAGCTGTTGTAATTAAAAATAAGCGATGTATCAGTTCGCTATTGTTAAAATGAGCTCTATAGCAATAACGCTGTTGGAACAGTTCGAGGCTCAAAACGTTTTTGAGTTTGAAACTTTGCATTAAGAGTTACTCAGGGGTCTATTTGTTTTCATTCTTCAACGAAAGCAAAACAAAAATTAGGCCTACATACTCTTCTCTTTGGAATTTCAACACAATAAAACTACAAAATTTTAGATTTGATTTTTGTTCCAACTTGACTGCAGGAACAAATTAAATACTCGTTTAGCGGATTATTGAAAATGTGGTTGAATTATTTTCGTATTCTAAAACGGCGCAGAGAAAATAATTTTTTACGGGGAAAATAGGATGTATCATATGATGTTATATGAATAATATGAATGTATATATATCTTTGCAGAGATGAACGTTTCATTACGAATATGTGAACATCCGTGCAGTGTCGCTGTGTAAAATAAAAGCGTTTTTTTCGAAAATAGTTCTTCTGTCGAATGAACTTATTAAAGAGCGAAATAGAATTGCTCATTGAACACTTTCCAGGAACATTACCAAAATTCTGCCGCACATTTTTCACCGATCAGTAAGTCAATTTAGCCGAGGCGGAGAATCAAGAAAATTAAAATTTTATTTTCAGATTTCATTTTTTGACGAGGAAACACTGCTACAAACCCGGAAATTGCGGAGCCTCGGACCGGCAGTTCCGACCCCCTCCAGTGGCAGACCAGAGTCCGCCCTGACTGCTCGCCCTTCTCAACGCAGCTCTGCAACCCAGTTAACTTTTTCGCCGACATAAGCGTACATAATGAAATACCAAGGGGCGACTCCTACTCTCGGGCGGCCATAAGTATAGATGTTAATGGATAAATAGAGATGCCTCACCAAAAAAATTAGACGTGGAAGTAGTTCCCTGACGAATAACTGAGTACATAATAGATGTAATATGAAGCTTCGTGATATAGCTCTAAAAACCGAACAAGAAAAGCGGTATTAGAACACTCACGCAAGGTGTGTAGAGATCAGCATTACGGGCCCGGTGTCAGCGAGGGACTGTCTAATGCCAGACTCACGTCGCTAGTCTGTCCTACTTTAAATCGTTCTTGTCAACGTCCGCGAGTGACTCATTTATTTAAAACTTCATCTCCGATTCAATTCATGCTCTAAACAGGAAGACGATAACCTCAACATTGAAATTTCAAAGATACGAAGCATACTTAATAATGACTGTAATTTTTCTCAACCGTACTATCTTGAAGTGCCTGAAAGCACCATTAACTTTGAAAGTTCACCATCTTCTCTAAAGAGACAAAAATTGAACTCTCTCCCTAGATCAGTTAGGGTACGTGATTAATTTCACCGCATGGAGAGGTCATTATTTGTTTGTTTTTATCAAGAAGCGCCATCTGTTGCTCGCTCTCCAGCCATTAAGTATGCAAATGGGCGACTGGAAGCGACACCTCCTCTTTGTGAGCCTAATGATCGGAATTAATACCCAGCTTTTTGCCCATCCTGGTCACTGAAAGTTCAGCCTCCCAGATAAAGCAACCCAAATTCCACAGCGGTGCCTCACTGCACAGTGGGGAGATGAGGCTCGACTCGGCACTGTTCTTACCGAAGCTAATGCAAGGGGGAGGCGGTGACAAACCTCCGCGTTATCACAAAAAGCGGAAAATTCCAGCTCCTCATAGTTCAAATCTGCCTTTTGTGAAACGAATATATTTTGAAGACAACGAGTTATCTGATTTATTACTTACTTTTTTTAATGCTGGGTTTGACCATCACGCATTCACTGGTTTGCTTCAAGCTCTCGTCAGGTCAAGTTTTTCATGAAACATCGCCGTGGAAAGTATTAAATTGAAATCTGTAAAGCCTGCTCAAATCTATGTGTAGAGCCAATTGTAGTTTATCAAAGCGCTCAGTAATTTTTGCTCTCACGCGTCGTATAATCTTCATATGAAACAATGTAATGAATTTTTCTACAAGATTTAGCAATTCCCATCTTCTGACTAATGCCAATGTTGTAAAGTTGGAGTCATCTTGCAATATGAGTTTCAGTACTTCGTAAACTCTTGAGCTCGTGCTTACGAGTATGGTACAGATAAAGCAGCTTTAAGTGCACATTTTTTATCCGTCATGATTGAAAACAATGGTGCATTTCTCTAATGGTAACTGAAGTACAGATAACAAGCCTTGTAAATTCTAACGCCTCGGCGGTGTTAGCAGCACCATAGCTTTGTATTTATTTAAATTTTAGTGTACAAGTTCCGGTGCTAAGTCTAGGATCTCAGAGACTTGTTGTTGCTCTCAAGAAACGACTTTAGAATTTAAAAGAAAACTTTCCCTAGACGCCGTGATTATGCAGAACGGATTTCTAGCGTCTTCTGACTTGTATGTAAGTTGGAAACTTTCTTAAATTACTCCTCGCTATACGGACAATTTTTTGAACTTTTAAAGTTAGGGATTGTATACTTCATTGAAAATCTCTCCAACACTGAGGATGCTTCTTGCGAAATAGTCTGGAAATATGCGCTGTACAGTCTTTCGATGCCCTATAATTCGAATAAGATAATTTTTCCCTCTCGGCTAATTGGTATCTTGATCAATTTTGCTTGCAGATCAATATGACTGCGAGATAGAATATAAGTGAACAGTCTCTGAAATTTGTTTTCGAAGCTACATGCGCGTTAACTTGGAAATGAGCGCTTAATATCAATTAGCCACATTAATTAGTTATACTAATGAGTTATTCTTGTGAATGCAAGCAGCTTTTGTAAATTGCTCGCATGAAATTATGACTCGTGAATAGTTCAAGAGTTCAGTATCCGAGTAATAGTTACTAGAGGAAATCAAATGAAACATTAGTAAAATTACAGAATAAAGTTTTCAATGGCCTACCAAGTGATTTCCAAGAACAGGAATATTTTTATTCACGAATTTTTTAGGAATGTTACTTATGAAAATTTTACCGTAACTAGTCTGTAAAATACTGCCTATGTACCTTTGTACATCAGAGAACTCACTGTGAATTGAAAAAATGAAATGACATCAATTAACTTTTATGAACGCCTAACAAAAAAATTGCTTGGTTCCATTGCAGCGCTAGTGGAAGTGAGCTAAATGAAGTTCAAAATACATAAAATTCGTTAAATTAACAACGTAAAATTCACTCCCGTTCTCGCAAAAATGTTTCAATAATACTCGAGTAAATCTGAAGCATCAATTCTTTCCTTCGCATACCTGAAGTAAGTTACTTAAAAGATGTTATAAAGCATCCAGGTATTGGCCTTCCATGCTTTTGCTACGTCAAATAACATCAAGCAAAAGAAATAATGAAAAAATTGAACTTTTGTTCTACTTATTGAATAAAATTAATAACATTATTTCTTATAACATTACTCGAGCCAGCCTATCATGATAGAGGAAGATAATTGTACAGCTGTATTTTTATTAGGCAAAAATGGCGAGACTGTAGAAGTTAGTAGTCCATTCAACCATCCACCTGACAGATAGATCTAAGATCCCACAACAAACATTTGCTACATATCACGATGCGTTGCTAGATACTCCCCATAAAAGTAAAGATGTTTAATTAACCCTTTAACGCCCAAATTATTCTTGCAATAAGACTATCGTTAACTTGAAGCGAAAAAGTAGCGGTAGCCCCGTGTACCACTGATCTTTTCAAGATTCAAAGTACAACACAGATCGACATGTTGCAGTCCTCGACCGGCCCCTGCCATGATGACGCTCCTTGCTGTGACCCCCATTAGATGCTTTTATTACAAAGTAATCATGTTTACGTGGCTCGAACTCCAAACTAAGGTTCACCCTAACGCAATCAGCAACCTGCTTAAGATAAATAAATTTCAAATTTTAAGACACTAGCTTAAGTACTACTATCACGGTGAAAAAACAATATATAATTGTATTTTCTGCTTACACCTTGATGTTGTAAGCATTACATGAGTACAGTAGGAATATGTTACTTTGAACTCCTCATTTATCTCACTCCTGAAATTAAGCCGATGATTTCGAAACCGCGTCTACCTGAACGTATTTACAACTTCAGTGTTTTTCTGGAGCAGCAAAGGTGGCATCGAACCGTACTGTGGGTTTGACATTCAACAAACCGTGCTCTCCGAGCCACTTAGTGTTATAGAAACAAAATTGCCAATTGGCTCCACTTATCATTACTATTAAATTGCTAAATTGAGCTAACGCGGCTCAAATTCAGCCATGAACAGAAACCCTATGGTGCCTCCGAGATTTCTTTGCGTGCCGCTGATGCTTCTCTCTTGCGATCATCTTGCAACGTAAGAACAATTATTAAGTGTATTTTTTTTCAATCGAAGGGGCTTGTGTACTTGCATTGTATGTTTTCCTTCTGATATTGTTGCCACAAGGGATTCTGACGATTTGATTGAAGCCAAAAAAGATTTCCTGTCGGTTTTTTATCGTATTAGCGTGAAATATTTCGCCAGAAACGGGTTACATGCTTGTCAAAATCCTAGATTTTTTCACTCAGTACATACGTTTTGTGTATCATTTGTTTCGATGCTCATATTATGCTGTTTTCATAGTCTTTCCCCCTCGAAATTTTCATATGCTTCATATGATTTACGGGATAATTTTAGCTATGTTGTTCGAGAAGCTCACGAAATATTGTCCAGTTTCCCTACCACCCGTGGAAACCAATATTTTCTCTTCGAATTTCGTAGAAATTTCGACGAGACGACAGGACGCTCCTTCCGTGACGTCCTCTGAAGCGCTGGCAGGTAGAATTCCTGCCTGTCTTTATATCGAAGGTGCCACACGAGGAAAGATTCTGAAAATTGTAGTGGGGAGATCAGTGGTAGTTGAGATCAGTCCCAGATAAAATACAAGTCCAGCGTCCCACAAACGCTACTGATGCGGAGCTGGTGTTGCTTCTGTGACGTCCTGCCGAGCTCGATTGAAAACCTCCTGTTTTTTCTTAAGCGTTATTATTTCAGATGGATGCCATCTCCATTCTTCGAGCAGGTAATTTTATGGAAAGTGCGTTACCTAAATGGATGCAAACGGTTAATTTCGCCATCGTAATAGCACTTTAATAATTTAAGTACTCTTTTGTTAAGTACACATAGTTATTTTACAAGCAGTTTGGCACCAGTCAAGTAAACTTATTAATGTGTGTGTGCTATTTGCTATTCGAAATCTTCTATATGCTGTGGTTTCGAGCCTAAAAAATTTGCAGCCCCAATACAGAGCAGACATAAGGTTTCAACTTGACGCAAATCAGTAAACTTTTTGAACTATATTAAGCATAATGCTAGTTAATTCGGAATTTATCTTGCCCTTTTATTCATTCCCAGAAACATGAGCTGTTCATGAACGCCGCACATGTTAAAGATGCTGCAAGTTACATCGACCCTTTGAAGATTAAAGTCATGCAATCCTACATTTTTAAATGGGCACCTGAAATTACTGCGATTACAACTAACACCTTCGGTCATTCGCATTACTTGGTAGGGATCAGAAAACAATCTGGACCAAACTATACGAACATGATGAGGCGCGAAGGATCCCATATCGAGGACATCCAATAAGTGTTGATGGCCTCCATAACAATACGGAAATCTTCTGCACACCTGAGCATCGGAGATCTTCTCTTTTCTCTAAATCAGCCCCTGCGCAACCTTATCAGGAGCAGCTTTTCATTTCTCCGAACTCTAATCATATCACATGAACATAAACTCCTCACCATAGCATCGCCAGCTGATCTGTTCGCAGAAAATTTCCTGAAAACCTTCGAGCGCTACCCGCCGAGCGTTCGTGCGACGCTAGCCAGTCCATGACTTGCAAAAGTTCCTTGGCTCGAAACGTCCCTTCTTCTCAAGAATAGGATGTGTTTATTACGAGAGTCCATGGTCGGAGCTTGCCCCACCGGTAGGAGGTCAAAAGTGCTGCGTCTAATAGTAGAGATACTCAGACTCCTTGTGTAGAAAAATGCGCTTTTTTTCTGACAAGCTAATTGTTGAGCTTCAGGTTTATCATTTGAAGTATCAAAGAGTAGGTTCACCTCATAAATTTACACGTTCAGGGAATGGGAAAAGATCAAATAGCAAATTTGATAAATGATGTGTGCGGTTGACACCACCTGGCGCTAAAAAGCCTCCGTCCGCAAATCTCGCTGCACCTGCGGCCATTGATAAGGACACTCGGACTGGGGAGCTAAATCTAACGTTCCATAAACAAGTTTTCGCCCTCGATAACGCTATAATCTTGACCAGGATCTGAGCGAGAGCAAAGAACTCTACTCGACGGTTTAGAAAATCTCCCATGAGCTGCCTAATAAAGAAGGTTTTATCACGCGCTCAGTAGATCTGCAGACAGCTCTCTTACAACAGAAATTGTCTGTATGTTATCAGCTCTATTGGCTATCAGGTCGCAAATCCGCGCTGTTCTAGATCTTCCTCCGTATCCGCAAGAAACAACCCATGCTCGATGATAAAAATCCTACGCCACCAAATAGCTAAAAACGACATACATGAGAAAAACTAGTCGGCCTATAAGTTCTACTTGCAACTCGAACAAAATTGTATGAAACTCACGGGAGGAGGACGGTCCAACTCGCCTCAGATTTACTTTTCTATCAATAAAGTACGAAACAGAGTTATCTGTTGCTCCTAATATCAGTGAACCTTTTAATCTAATATGCTTAACTTTAGGCAAATTTGAGAAGTATGAGTTGTTAAAATTTATAAAAAATACGAAAGAGTTACTTTGAAGTGGAGTATTTTTATTCGTAGGTTTTCGCACCATTGTTCAAAGCGCTGCCCAAGGTTCCGTGCGAAGCCTCCGATGAGCACACGCAAGTCCCCGCTGTTCAACACCATGAGCATTCCCTAGACCAGCATTCATGCGTCTCCTTCAATTAAGGATAACACAGTCCGTGATGGAGCACCAACATTATCCATAGTATTCCTTTGAATATTGTCACATAAATTTCATTCATCGACGGTGAATCGAAAGCCCTTTCTTCGCTTCGTAAACCAGAAGAGCAGCCATCTTTGTCGTGTACTTGAATTGATGTGCGGCAGAGTAGGCCTAAAGCTGTGCCCCAACCTTCAATGGGTTGATATTAGGCTCTTATGATCCTCCTTCGAAGATCTGGTCGCCATTCTACATAGGGATAAGATCGTCTGAGCAGCACTAACAGCCTATTGTTCGTTAGCTCGAGCTGGGTGTGAGAAAAGCCTCATCACATTGTGATGTATCCACGCTACCCCCTTCACGGCGTCACCTATGGTATTCCAGCCTGTTCCTAAACCGTCGACCATGCACGATTGTTGCAGTAGATGTGTCAAGACGCGCTACAGTAATACCTCCACTTGACTCTACCGAAATTCATTTACATCTTATCTTATGTAAGTTGTTTTGAATTGTTGATATCGATTCCGAAGTACAATTTTCATATACCAAACGAGGAACACAGCGTAGTTAGGCTGAATAGTGCACCACATCAGTCGCGTATAATAGAATTCACGGTTTGGAATATGTACTATTTCTACCTAGTTGAAAAATTTGCGTTATATTGTCTGAAATAAAGAAAATTTTGGGCTTTTAAATTCTTACTATTCTATGTATGATATTTAGTATTATCTAAATCATCATGAGCTATTTCACAAAATTGTCGGAAAGTTTTCGTAAATGATCTCCTTTCTACTATTCAGGGCAAGGAAGTTCTTACGGAATTCAATCCCTGTCTCCATTTTTGCGAGCTGTAGCAAAAAATCTTTTACGAAGTACTAACCACACGAAACGCATCAACGGTTAGCAGGCCATTTTCACAAGACGCAAGGAGTGTCGACAAATCAGGTGCTGGAAGTATCAGTTAGATTCATTTATAGTTTGTGCGGCTGCCAGATGAAGAAGACTATAATTGCTTTGATCTATTTGCCCTTGGACATTATTTGGCCTTAGGTAAATATACAGTGGTGTGCACAAAAACTGCTCCAATTATGTATTGCTTTTGTGAGTGTGATCGGGAACCGGCAAACCCCCACATCTCGAGGCCAATAAACAAGAGATAAGTAGTCGATACAGGCTCTCTTTGCACACTGCAACCTACTCAATTTTCGACTTTTGACCAAAGAAGGTGCCCGCTGTCTAGATTCGGCTCCTAGATCGCTTCATAAGCACCGCCTGCAAATGGCCATTCCTTACCTCTGTTGATTCAACGTCAGATACAAGCGACAGGCAGGCATCGCCGCAAGTTTGACTTAGCATGGGAAAATTCTCTGAATTATTCGTCGATTGAGAAAACAAAGGGAGAAAGTTGATTTCTTATCTTTATTACGATCATCTTTTACGTAATACATAAGCCAATGTCCGCAGTCAGAAATAACTGATCTTAATAGGAAAATGCACTTAAGGTTGTTACAAAGTATTTTTTTTGTCATAGCAAGTACAAGTTTTGTAGAAAGTTTTCATTTCTCATGAGGCTACAGTAGAAAAGAATAGAGTGCTATAGTTTCACAATATTGGATGGGCGTAAAATTGAAAAAATATTCTGAGATAGTTCCTCGATTTCATAATAATTTCAGCGACGATTTTGAAATTAATTCAAAGACGGACTGTTTGAAGACAAAATTGTTTCTGCTTTTCTGAACATTTTAAATAAATCTTCAATACATAGACATGTTTTCTCTACAGTAATTAAAACCTGTAACATAATTCACTCTTCATTAAATCGACGCTTGTAAACAAATTTTGAGTAAACATAAGAACTACACTGAAGCTTGGAATCTTCCGTTTTTATGAGAGAGATCGTCGGCTCTTGTGTCTCTTTCATGCATCTTTGGAGCTGATGAGCCTCGAGCTCTATAACTGAACTCAAAGATAACAAACGAAGATGAGCGTCGCTGAGAAGTCCCTCCGTGCCATCACATCTTGTAGAACGATAAACTTTGGGTCTCAGTCAGTCGCCTTCCAGTGAAAAATTGAAAGTCACCGCAGATAGACATATGTACATCAGTAGTTCTTCCTGAAATCTATTCCATGATCAGATAAAATGAATGAAGAGGAAAACAATTACTGGAATGAAGGAAACGAGCAGAGTTTCTTTCTGTGAAGGTCATTAGTGCTCAACAAAATTGATTTCGATTGCTAAAAGGGAACTTTTCCAGTGAGCATGAGCTCGAAAGTTGATTCTTCGTAAAATTGTCTCGTAATTAACTCGCAACGGTTTACTCAATCATAGTAAACATACATAATGATCTGAAAATCAGGCCAATTTTTGCTTGCAATTTTACAGCTGCATGTCAATAACATGAGCAAGTTTTTCCTTTCAAACACTGAGTCTTAGAGTCGGACTGGCATCTGCTAAAGTGAAAGTTGTCAATTTGACAACTGCTATCTTTAGGGTCGGAAACTCCTGATATTTTCACTGCTGTCGTAAAACTCTCTAAGCTTGAAGAAATTTTAACCGGTTCTAAGCAGGGGCAACGAGCTCACTTAAGGCCTGTAGTTATTCAGATCTATATGAAAACTTGTTATGTACGTAAGCG
>VOMN01128989.1:0-16186 GCA_014899125.1 Orchestia grillus | reverse complement strand
TCGCTGTTTTCACATCGACTTATTATCATCATCGCTGTTTTCATATCGACTTATTGTCATCATCGCTGTTTTCATATCGACTTATTATCATCATCGCTGTTTTCACGTCGACTTATTATCATCATCGCTATTTTCATATCGACTTATTGTCATCATCGCTGTTTTCATATCGACTAAGACATCGGCGTCATATCAGCCTACCCAGCAGCGTACTGCAGAGTTGTTGAATTTGACCTCATGCGTGAATTGAACAAGCGGCAATGCCTCCACAACAAACACGTGTTCAACCCTGAGAACTGCACTCTATCCACATGTATACAGGTGCTGGAAGTCGTACGAATTGGCGTTGGCTTCTCTAATCTATCTATTCTCTGATAAATTTTCAGCAATTCTCAAATGAACTGTGAATATTTTGTAAGTAAATTACGATTTATTTCCTACTTATTTCAGATCTATTGTCTCATAAAATGAAATACATTTTCTAATCAATTGAAATTCATTGTACATATATATTATAAATTGACATCGATTTTTATAAACGTGAGATTTATTCTCCGATAAATACAGATCTGTTATTTAATTAAATAAGATAAATTTTCCAAAAACTAAGATTTATTCTCCGCCAAATTTAGATATATCGACTCTGAGATCAATTTTCTTGAGATCAATAAACTGAGATCAATTTTCTAACGACATGACATCAATTTTTCAATAAATGGGAATTTATTTTATATTGAAGCGAAGTGTAATTTCCTGATTTCCTTATTTCCTAACATGTTGACGTTCGTTTCCTACTCAGATATTGAAATTTGTTTCCATCAAATTTCAGCTCAGTTGTTCAATGAATTCTGATCTATTCTGTCTCAAACCGCGATCCATTCTCCCCCAAATTAAAATTTGCTCTCCAAAAAATTAAGATTTAATATTTAGTGAATAAATATCGACAGTCTAATTTTGGGACGAATTGTGAAGCATTGCGTTCTTCTTTTATTAGCGTCCACATCTTGTGGACGGAAACTGTGTTCGAAAATTGTGCTCCTTGTGTTATTTCACATCGTTCGATCACTGTTACTGATAAAATACCCATTTTAGTCAGGAATTTTCTAGAAACATGTTTACATTTTCTTAAAACTTTTTTTGAAAACTCTTTTCAGGACCTGTTGCCCTGAAATGTGCTACCGACTACCTACTACAGAAATGTACTACCGACTACCTGCTACAGAAATGTGCTACCGACTACCTGCTACAGAAATTTACTACCTGCTACAGGGCAACAGCAACACTCTCGACTGTGCACTCGTGTAACGGTTTCATACCACTTTCAATAAACCTTCTTACACCAGTAGATTTATTTAGTATACCTAAGGCTAAACGATCAGGTGAAAACAGTTATACGAAGAAAAAACATCGGATTTAATCTATATCAATGAGTTTTTTAAGATAAATAAATCCCTCTAGAATTGTTGGAAATCCCGCCGGACTTGCTGGAAATGTCTGTGGCCCTCACGTGAGCCGAAGACTGGAAGGGGTCAGGTCATTTTTGCAGGACCCTCACAGAGAGGAGTGCGCCTGCGCACAATCGGACTAGTAGTCTTACGCCAGATTTCGAGAATGATTCAATTTCCGATTATATTATTTTATTCAAAAATTTTGGTTCATTAGCGGAATTTTTACTTCATAATAAGGAGAAACACGACGCGCGTTTTTTCGCGTAACCGGCTCGCGCGAGATTTTTTGGATCGATCTCGCATGAAATGTCGCATCTTAAAATGAAAGCAATAATCGCCGCAAAGCGTTTATTTTAATCAAAATATGAACCTTCCTTCTCTATGACCTTTACCCAACGTTTTTCTAAAGGATATATTCCATCTTTAAAGAACTCGTCATCTTTTTCACGAATAAACTGTTCAAATGCTTCAAATATACTTTCCTTATTTGAAAATGATTTCTTGCGAATAAAACGCTCAAAATACTTGAAAAATGGTTATAAATCATTTTGAGATATATCAGGAGAATATGGAGGATGTGGCAAAATTTCATAATTCAGACTTTGCAACTTGTCGACACTCAAACCGGTGAGCGCCAGTGCACACCGCCTTCAGTGAGAGCTTTTGACCGAGAGTGGCACGGCCGACTTGCCCACCCTCCCTGTTCGCCCGATGTCGCTCCTTACGATTTTTTCTGCTGCTTCGAATGAAGAAAGTCTTCAAAGGAAAATGTTTTACAAATGTTGAAGAGGTTAAGAAGCAAACGACGAAGTCATTAAAAAACTCAAATTCACAAGAGTTCCAGGACTGCTTTGAAAGATGGAAAACAGGTCTTGATCGGTGCATCTCTTCAAATGGAAAACACTTTGGAGGTGATAAGACTTTAAACATGCATCAATCGTTAAATTAAATTATATGACAGAATTCCGGTTACTTTTGGGTCCCCCCTTGTAAATGGCAGTGCTTCAGTGCTTCACATTATGTTCCACTGGAAGACAAGGGACAATTTAACATGGACTGTAGGTAATGGGGAATCTAGGCACTAGGTGTGTTTCCAAACAGGATCCCTTGCACAGAGGAACAGTAAGTTTTGAATGAAAAGGAAGAAACAACAAAAAAGAGATAGCGATGAAAGCATGAAAATCGAGGGAAGTAAACTGGACTCGGAAGACAAAGGTCCCGCAGGCCTATATATAGCTGAAATTACCTTACAATACCCGATGAGGACACCAGTCCTCGTAACACTTTAATATGCGATAGAAGACAACCCTAACTAGCCTAACCCCATTGCCTATCCTGTGTCCCAAGAAGCTTGACTCAAGAAACGTCGCGCCGAAAGATGATGAATACGAAAAAACGTCGTCGAATGAGTGTCATCGCTGGCGTTCGTTCGTCTTAACAAACTGATTTGTTAAAATGATTTTTTAAGACTCTAATGATTTTCAAGTAGGCTAACATTTTTGCACATTCTCCATATTGTGTCTTGAAGGCACGCAAACGCTTCATGGGGTAGAAAACCAACATAAATAGTAAAACGAGACTTCCTGTCGGCAAGCTGCACTTTCGGTTGAGCAAACTCACAGCCTGCGAACGCGTCGTGATGCTGCGTGGGGCCAAATTGGTTCGTGCCACGGACCGTGAAGGCTTGAGTTTAACGGGCAAAATAGGGCACGATTCAAATGGTACAATAGGGCACGATTCAAATGGTAAAATAGGGCACGATTCAAGTGGTGAAATAAGGCACGATTCAAATGGCAAAATAGGGCACGATTCAAGTGGCAAAATAGAGCACGATTCAACTGGCAAAATAGGGCACGATTCAAGTCGCAAAATAGGGCACGACTCAAGTGGCAAAATAGGGCACGATTTAAGGGGCAAAATAGGGCACGATTCAAGTGGAAAAATAGGGCACTATTCAAATGGTAAAATAGGACACGATTCAAGTGGCAAAATAGGACACGATTCAAGTGGCAAAATAGGGCACGAGTCAAGTAGCAAAATAGTGCAGGATTCAAGCGTGCTCCGATATCTCACGCCATTGATTGCCAATCATTTTAAAATTTTGAAAAACTCCTCAGCTCTGACTACCAAAAGATTGCAGGCATCGTGACGTTTTCCTGAACATCACCGGCCTACACTCTCAAAAATTTGACGGTCTCGAAACCTCAAGGAAGAATTTATTTATTTAGCGTATTAAAGTATCTCAATTCGAAGTGGAAAACCCACTAAAGAGTATACATAATATTAGTGTATGGTGTTACTAACAGTTCAATTTACAGTTCAATAGAGATCCTGTTTAGAAAATTGATTGCATTCTTTCGTCGTAGAATTTTTATTAACTTGTCAGAAATGCATACGACCTGAGGACATGTTCTGAATTTTTCATCTTCTGTAGCCCCATTACAACTGGTCACACGTCACGGATTATGTGCAATTATTAACATGTTAACGGGTATTGACATCATATGATGTCCGCGTGGTTGTTGCATTCACACGGTCGCTGTCGAGTGCATATACCGTGTGAATGCAACACCGATCACCTGGACAGTGACCGTTAACAGGTTAATCGGCTTGCCTGCTGGAGATTATCGATGGGAATCATTGATTATCCACGGATTACGAATAAAAGCATGGCCTTACATCGAGCAGTTATCCATCGAAGGAGAGCAGAGGGAAACCTAATCTGCGCGGAGGCAGAGTTGCTGATCGTGCGGAAACTTGTTTTATAGCCGCCAAAATCATGCCGGAGCTGACTCGCTTAATTGATTGAGGTTATTTTTGTGACAAAAAGGCAGGTCACGTATATATTTTGTGACCTGAAGGCATGTCAAGTCGATATTTCGTGATTTAACGGCAGGTCGTGTCGGTAATTTGTGCCTTAAGGGCAGATCAGGTCGATATTTTGTGCCTTAAGGGCGGGTTGCCTTGTCATTTTGTGAAAATACGTTTCTCATCCCTTTAATGAGCGTTATTTGGCTCAATTGAACACGTCACTCATCCCTTTAATGAGCGTTATTTGGCTCAATTGAATAACACGCCCCACTCCAACGTTGCCACTAACTGTTCCTCACCTCATTAACAATAACACGTCGCTTATCGCTGCTCTACAAAATGTGTGGAATGCTGATGACATTGCTGTAAATTATCATTGTCAGTTGATTGCGTCAGTAGCGCTCTAGGAAGCTGGGTAAAGTCTCAAATCAAAAGTACGTACGAAAATTTTGAAACAAAACTTAATAAACAAAAATGTTTATTTACTCTTATTTTTTCAGGACGTCAGTAATTAAAAGAGTGTTCCTCTTTTTTTGTACTCCTGGACGATTTAAAATCGGGCAAGGCAACCCAATGTTTTTTTTAGAAAACGAAAAATAGTGTGAGAAATATAACTTGGCAAAATGAATTCAAAGTGAAACGAGATCGTGCGTTAGATGAATGCTATGGCTTGTCTGAGACTGTCACGTGAAATCTACAAGTCGTTTGTGAAGAGATTGCAAACCATGTTAAAACTTCAGGGAAAATCCACTCGTGAATGCCCGTATGAAACCCGATAAGCAAATATTTGAATCACGCATCGCAATAACAAGCGTCCAGCATTGAAGACGACGCACTCCGTTGCATTCAAGTCCTTATTTTGAGCTTAGCCCAAGAAAGACGAGTTTTTAGTCTCAAATTCTTATTGTTTCGCTCAAAACTAGGATGAATATGAACACGAGCGAAAAAAATATGAGCGCCTGCTTACGTAATATTTCGTTCATTTAAAAAATAAGTTGGTCCTTTTCGGGTTAAAAGCAGATTGAAGAGACAAGGGAGGGAGCGGCGGTCGCTTAGGCGCTGCAGCAAAATGTTGCCATATAAATGTATGAGACGCAGACAACAGGCGACCGAGGGCAAAGTTAAAACATCGACATCTAATAGCATATTGTAAATGCATTGCGCAAGGGGCGGGAGTCAAAAGGAAAGAAAGAAAGAGGAGATTTTAGTGCTTCTTCATACTTACCGTGCCCTTTTTTTGTAGACTTTTTGAGGATTTTGGATCCTCTTTTGTTTGGGTCGGAGGTAAAGGCTTGGTTAATGCCTCGTGAAGCAGGATCGGTCCGCACAGTTGAAGCACCTGTAGATTTTTCCGGCTAGAGGGAAAAATATAACTTTTTTTCAAGGATAAAAATTTTGTGATGCACATCTCGGATCACAGGGGATAAAAAATTGATCCTCTGTCGCTGCACTTTGACAAGTTGACTGAGTGGTGGTACAGGTACCTGCATGTACCTCTCAGCATATTTTTGACTGATGAAGCGCTACATGGATGCACCACATGCGTGGTTGAAATGATGTTCACCGTAGAGAAATAGTATTTAATACACCCACTACGTCTACGAAGTTAATCATTTTTACTGTTTGAGAATGAACTCTTCATTTGAAACATGGCCCCCCGAGCGACATTGGTGACGTAGAATGAAATCGTTCCTCATTGAACGACTTTCAGGAATGATTGGGATTTGAGGGCGTATCAAGGCACTTCGTATAGCGCATAGAGAAGACACTTCAAATTTCTAAAAAAATTCACGTTCCCTTAATTTTGCGGACACTTACGTTGAACTTGAGCTTAACATGTTCAATGAAGCGTTGAAACACACAGAAGTGGCAATGCAGATTCCCGAATGAAACTTGGAGTTGACGCGCGACGGATGAATGAGTGCTCGAAAACAGGACCGTACTGCTCAGAGCAGTGCTCGAAAACAGGACCGTACTGCACAGAGCAGTGCTCGAAAACAGGACCGTACTGCACAGAGCAGTGCTCGAAAACAGGACTGTACTGCACAGAGCAGTGCTCGAAAACAGGACTGTACTGCACAGAGCAGTGCTCGAAAACAAGACCGTACTGCACAGAGCAGTGCTCAAAACAGGACCGTACTGCTCAGAGCAGTGCTCGAAAACAGGACGGTACTGCACAGAGCAGTGCTCCAAAACAGGACCGTACTGCTCAGAGCAGTGCTCAAAAACAAGACCGTACTGCTCAGAGCAGTGCTCGAAAACAAGACCGTACTGCACAGAGCAGTGCTCGAAAACAGGACTGTACTGCACAGAGCAGTGCATCTGAACCCACGAGTGGAGGGTCGAGTTCTCCTCAAAAACTTCCAGAAAAAAATACTACGCATTTCTACTACAAAAATATTACATGAAAAGACCTGCAGGTCCGTACAGTGCAGGTATCTCAACGACTGTTTTTATGTAAGTTTGCAGTACAAATTTGTCGTTCGTTTCCAATGAAGTCTAGCGCTCGGAATGTTCTTTGTGCAGTTGGCAGGGAGCGATCCAGTGTTTACACGACCTTTTTCAGCCGTAAATACGTCTAATTAAATCCGTGTCTTTGGTCTTAATTAAGAGGAAAATTAAAGGACGGTCGTCCATGAAAGAGAGTTATCACCAGCAGCGTTTGGGAACGCGCGTTGTTGTAAGAAAGTAAAAATAGCAATTATTGTACAGTAATAAATTAGTAGTAAATTAGTATTAGTGTTAGTAAGAGAGGAAAATTTGTCCTCACTCCAGGCTCTATGAAACTGACCTCTGAATGAACGGCCTAATCATGTGATTGTCAAGGCTATAATAAATCGCTCGTGAAAGATCCTCTCATTTGAATAAAAACACTAGCGAAATAGCTCCTCACATTTGAATGAAAACACTGGCGAAATAGCTCCTCACAATCGAAAGTAAACACTAGCGAAATAGCTCCTCATAATCGAAAGTAAACACTAGCGAAATAGCTCCTCACAATCGAAAGTAAACACTAGCGAAATAGCTCCTCACAATCGAAAGTAAACACTAGCGAAATAGCTCCTCACAATCGAAAGTAAACACTAGCGAAATAGCTCCTCACAATCGAAAGTAAACACTAGCGAAATAGCTCCTCACAATCGAAAGTAAACACTAGCGAAATAGCTCCTCACAATCGAAAGTAAACACTAGCGAAATAGCTCCTCACAATCGAAAGTAAACACTAGCGAAATAGCTCCTCACAATCGAAAGTAAACACTAGCGAAATAGCTCCTCACAATCGAAAGTAAACACTAGCGAAATAGCTCCTCACAATCGAAAGTAAACACTAGCGAAATAGCTCCTCACAATCGAAAGTAAACACTAGCGAAATAGCTCCTCACAATCGAAAGTAAACACTAGCGAAATAGCTCCTCACAATCGAAAGTAAACACTAGCGAAATAGCTCCTCACAATCGAAAGTAAACACTAGCGAAATAGCTCCTCACATTCGAATGAAAACACTAGCGAAATAGCTCCTCACATTCGAATGGAAACACTAGCGAAATAGCTTCTCACATTTGAATGTAAACACTAGCGAAATGACTCTCACATTTAAATGAAAACACTAGCGAAATAGCTCCTCACATTTGAATGAAAACACTAGCGAAATAGCTCCTCATCTTTGAATGCTCAACCCAGAGAAATAGATTCTTGCCTCTGCAACACAAACCTGTGAATAAGATAGTAAGTCTATTGATCCAGGAGCCAGGAGAGGGAGACAGCCAGGGACGTAACGTCTAAATTTCGCATCAGCGCTCGGGCTCTAAAGAACTAGGCAGCTCCGAGTCGGGCGCGCCCCTCTCAGATTCGACGCTCACCGATGTAACCCACAATTTTCCGTTCAGGGTGAACAGCACATCCCTGAATGTGTTGGTAAGAGGTATAGTGAAGTAGTCATTATGAATAGGACTTGGCTGAACACGACATGGTGGTCTGGAGCTTCTCTTGCTACTATAAAGCTATCAATGAGATTAGGCGTACAAGTGGAATCCCCCTAAACTGCTTGCCGCTACTATTTCTTCTTCGTTTTCCTAACATTTTGACCCACAATGAGGACAGAGATCATTGATCTGAGAAATTTGAGGAAAAACAACATTTAAACTTGAGAAAAAACAACAGCACGAAATCATCAATTTAAAAATTTTAGTCTTAATGCCTTACCAGGCTTTGAAACTAGGAAAACCACAAGATCTTCACTCTATTGGGCCTGGAAGACTTCAAGACCTTCACTCTACTGGACCTGGAAGACCACAAAGCCATCATTCTACTGAGCCTGGGAAACCTCAAGACCTTCACCCTATTGGGCCTATAAGACTTCAAGACCTTCACTCCATTGGGCCTATAAGACTTCAAGTCCTTCACTCTACTAGACCTGGAAGATCGCAAGACTTTCATTCTACTAGACCTGGAAGATCGCAAGACCTTCACTCTAGTCGACCTGGAAGATCGAAAGACCTTCACTCTACTCGACCTGGAAGATCGCAAGACCTTCACTCTACTGGATCTGGAAGATCGCAAGACCACTCAACTAAACCTGGAAGATCGCAAGACCACTCAAATAGACCTGGAAGATCGCAAGACCTTCACTCAACTAGACCTGGACGATCGCAAGACCTTCACTCTACTGGGGCTGGAAAACCGCAAGCACAGACCAATCGAGGCATTACTCTTGGTAACGACTCCCCTGAGAGCGGCCACGCTTGTGTAGCTTTAACCGTGAACTTTTCTTCTGAAATCGATAAATCTTTCGCGCAGGTCTGGTAAATATGCGCACTTTCATACGGTGATGTCCATGCGCACGCGCGCGAGGATGCGGAGTGCACAGCAGTTGGGCCACACGCTTCGTAATTTCTCGCTAACGAGAAGACAAGGTGGAGTTACTGAAATATATGACGGGAAAGATATGCTAGTGTTTGAGTGAATTTTGAGGGTATTGCGTCGGGTAAGTACTGCACCAATTGGTTACTACAGCGATTGAATACAGCACCAATTGATTACTACAGCGATTGAGTACTGCATCAATTTATCACTACAGCGATTGGGTGCTGCATCAATTGATTATTACAGTAAATCAGTACTGCATCAATTGAGTACTTCATCAAATAAATACTGCATCAATTGAAAAATGAATCAATTGTGTACTTCATGTATTGAATAATGCATCGATTATATATTGTATCTGTTGAGTATTGTAACAATTAGATGCAACATCAAATGAGTACTGCAACAATTGGGTACTGCAACAACTGAGTACGGCAACATTGGGTGCTCCCACAATTGAGTACTACAACTGAGTACTGCAACGACTGAGTATTGCAACGACCGAGAACAGTAACACTAACTGTGTACTGCAATAACTGAGTACTGCAATATCTAAGTACTGCAGCAATCGAGTACTGCAATAACTGAGTACTGCAACAATCGAACACTACAGAAATTCCTGCGACTACAGAAATCACAGCAGACTATAGAAATAAAAGTAGACTTCGGAAATTACTGCAAAAAGAAAGCGATTTACTGAAGCTTTTTCTAAACGATTATCATTTCCTGTTGGTTTTCATTGACTGCTGAGCGCTGACGTAGTTTTCGAATTAACTTTACGAGAAGTTTTCCCTGTTTGCCAATACAATTTCGACGTATCGACGTGAAAAATGGCTCTAAGGAACAGAACTTGAGAACATTTAATATGCTACCATGATCTATTACTGGTATCGTGGCCACACAATCCTCCGCCCTCCAGCCAATTGGTACTCATGTGGGACAAAAATATTTGTATGTATTTATTTCGCTCAGAAAAGGTGGATCCGATAGCAACAGTGATGGAGGTCACTGTAGGGCTACTACCTGTCGTTTGGTTTGCGCTGCCCTTATATTTAACGTCTAATCGGTTGCCTGTGCGTGATTGGTGTCTAGCGTCACAGGACGGGGCATAGAAACTCAAGAATGGGCTACCCCATTCGATTCTGTTGCTGTATTATATTCTAAGTCGTTTCTTCAATCCAAGGCTCTAAGCCAAGTCGTTTCTGATGCCGTATTCTATGCTAAACCGTCCCTATAGACGAGAATATTATTCCGAGGAAGAGTCTTGTCAGTTCCCTCGTTTCTGAAATTTGGTATTCATGGCCACGTAGGACGTAGCAAGCAGTTAGTCTCGTTAATTTCGAGCCTCATTGGAAATATCATAACTTACACATTCGTAAAAATTGTTGATGAGATTTGAAATTCCTTCTTAGTCGTACCATGCATGGTGGTTGTCATAATTTTCAGATGTATGTAAAACATCCCATAATTTGTATTTAAACATTATTTTCGGAAGCAAGGATATTTCGTGTCATGTTTCCACCTGATGTAATATTTTTCAGAGGGTGTATCTAGAATTGTGATAAAATAGCTTTATTCAAGTCCAAAATGCTTCACCTCTCGACACCTAGTTCTCAAGTTACTTTCACTTCACCCCTAAGCACAAATGTGTCCAAAAACACAAATCCCAGCACAATCTCACCAGCCCGTTACTTTTCCGTAACGAAGCAAAGGCCTAATGTGCACAAGAACCATGTGCATGAGAACACAAATCCCAGCACAACCTCACCTGCACATAACAACAGTTTCCGTTTCGAAACACACGCCTAAAATGAACACGACACAAGTTCTGGCAAAAAAAGAAAGGAAAATGGTTATAATTATGCGGACTCTGAAAAGTTCCGCCTTAAAATGCAGAGAAAAATGTAGGAGCGGCTCATCACAGACCTCAGGGGTACGGCGCCTGCAGGGGGACCCAGTCGTCCGATTCTCAACCTGCGACTTGTACATTTTATTGACGGTTGTCCCAAGTCGTACAGGAAAGAAAACAAAAAATGAAGGAGAAAAGGGAGAAAGAAAAGTCGTCCGATTCTCAATCCACAACCTGTACATTTTTTTCACGGTTGTCCCAAGTCGTACAGGAAAGAAAGAAAGGAAGAAAGAAGAAACTTTAGAGGGAAAGAAAGGTCGTTCAATTTTCATTAAATAATTTGTGCATTTTGTTCATCTCGGGTTTGCAGGTCACGTGCAAGAATGCGTAAGGATGTTCACGTCAATAAAACAATTCGTGTGCACGCGTTACTGAAAGTAGCGGCGTCCATTTTATTGATAGAATTAATGAAAACGTTTATTGAACATCTTTATGTTCACTTGATTAAAATGATTCAGGCGCCACTCTAATGGAGCGCAATGACACTCGTTTGAATTTTCAATTCAAATAAAAGTGTTATGGAACGTAAGTATGTCCGTCTGAATCGTGCTAATGACGCGCACGTTTATTTGAGCTCTAAGACCACCCGGCGTTGCGGCTGTGACAGTGCTTGCGTTAGGATCATTTTAGCATAAGGCGCACGCGCTCTTTAATCCGTCGTCGAGGTTGCCGGCCGCGCTGTAGGGCGGCAGCACAAGGCACAGAGATGAGGTGTTTTCGAAGCTCACGGTCCGGTAGAACTTCCCGTAGGAATAACATGGCCCGCAGCAACGGTAAACACGCTTCAGCTTACCTCCGGGTTCTTCTTCTCCTTCTTCTTCTGGATGTCGGTTTGTAGAATTTCTTTAAGCTCGCGGGTTTTTAAACGTCTTGTAGAAACAAGCTGCCATTATGAATCCATAACGAACATCTGGGGCGCGGTGTAAGTGAAAGGTTGTACTGCAAGTTGAGGTGCTGGAAGGCAATAGGCAAGGTTAAAAAAACGTGTGTGTTTAACACGTGAGCGAGTTCACTGCTTTAGTTTCACGAAAAATGGATGAACATCGCGGAAGTTACTTAAGGAATTTGATTTACTCTAAGCGAAGCAAACATACTTCGTTTGCTTGTCCACAGCACATATCTAGTCGACATGAGCCTGTGTTATTCTATCTCAGGGGTGGCCATCCTATGGCGCATGCGCCAAACGTGGCGCATTGCATGACTTGAAGTGGCGCAATGCATCCTTGCGATAAAACTTAAGCTTATTCATAATCTTCGTTATTTTTTTTTTCGTGCACATACTTTGTAGCAAGTGTAAACTTCCTTAGCATTAGTCTGCTTTCGGTTCAAAAATACTGAACCGAAAAGGTTGGCCACCCCTGTTCTATCTAGTCAACGTTCAGCTTTGCATTTTGAATGAGTCGTAAGCATCGCGGCGGACCGCTTTTATATGGAGAGCTATGCACAAAGATCATACGATGTTTATGTCAATGCTTTACTTTTCGTGCTTAGGAGGGAATTAAGCAACACAAAGCGAAGTTTTATTGCGACTTCCACACGTAATTTTAAGGTTGGAGTTTCACTAATCTTAATTTAAAGTTTCATGGAGACTTCCACATTTTGATTTTAAGACTGTAATCTTACTACTTGAAAAACCGATTATTACGTGCTTTGTATGCGACTGATTTCGGAATAAACGATTTTATTTCTTTTTTCCTTTTTTTTCTTTTCTGACGAAAGCGTGTCATTCTGAGACGGATTTTCACATGCCCGAGGTGTAGGGCTGCCCTCAAGAATGGTCGGCCTAGGCCGTGAGGGGTCAAGGAGGGACGAGAATATCCTGTACAATTTTTGTTTTGTAAGTCAAACATTTGACAAGTTTTACTCGTCCAAACATTAGAAGTATACAAATTATTCAAAAAATTAGAAGATGAAAACGAATCACCAGAGTAAGGATTCAACACACAGTACACGTTCACGTACTCGTCACCCCTGTAGTAGGGAAACAAAAAATACAAGTTCCTTAAATCACTTTGGCAATAATTAAAATGAAAAAACAGTGAAAAATTCATGGTCGAAAAACGTAGAGATGAAAGGTTTTCGAAACCTAAAATAAATGTTTTCCGTAGAAGCATTTTCGCTACGATACAGTGATTTCCTTCAACCATTATCCCTCCCACACTCCTACCAGTCGATACCTCTCTTCCCTCCTACACTCCTACCAGTCGATACCTATCTTTTACACTGACATCCCTAACGGACATTGTAACTCTTCCCAAATGTGTCCCTCTAATTTTGACATAATTGAACATGGAAATAAAACTGAAATTATAAAAAAACTTGACGATAACATTCATTTCTCAGCCTTGATGTTTGAGGACGTCAGTTATTAGCGTCGCTAGACAATGCACGAAATTTTGATCAGCCTCATCGTAGGTTTGTTGATAATTCAAAATGCTAACGTTGGATAGTGTATAGGCATGTGTTCAGGCATTCAGCTCCACACTATGTAACTATTAAGACGGAAGTGTATTCGCACTCGCAACTAGTGAATTATGTAGTAAATGAAGAAAAATATAACCTATTTGCGTCACGTTTTATTGATGGGGGTAAATACGTGCTTTCTACCAGCTGCTGGATGCCTGTTGTGTAGCACACAGCACCAGCTGCTGGATGCCTGTTGTGTGGCACACAGCACCAGCTGCTGGATACCGCTGGCGGGAAGGTACGCCATTCACCCAAATACCAACTAGAACAGCACCAGCGATGATTTTAATGCCCCACCCCTCGTGGCAGGAACGTTGAGGAGAAATTTAAAAACTTTATCTCTGAGTCGTTGTTTTTTTGGGAGATTTTAAACAAGTTTTATTCGGCTGAGCTTTGCATTCTGAAGTTAGGACTGTGCTGAGGACTCTCTACAAGGGACTGTTCAGGTGCTTAAAAGACCCTTGATGTTTAAGTTCAAGTTTGAGTTCACGTTAAAACTGGGGAAGAAATGACATGTTCTTTTCTTACAGTCGTCGAACGCACAAAGTCCGTAACATTCCTTCGCACTTGTGTTGAGAGGAACGCATGCCTAATATTCTCCAGTTTTTTGACCGGAATGGGTCTACTAAAAGTTAGAGAGAAGTTCTTCGAAGATCACCTTTGCGAAGAGTCTTTCATATTATTTCATTTTTCATTTCAGTTATCATTTTTCATCTCATTTTTCAACACTTTCAATTTCATTTCCTTTCATTTTTCATTTCATTTTTCATTTCATTTTTATTTCATTACATTTCATTCACTATTTCATTTCATTTTCCATTTCATTTCATCAGATTGTGGTAGCTTGTTCGTTTTAAAGTTTGTCAGTAGGTTGTTGGCCGAAGGTATGTAAAGCAACATTCGCAAAATCATCCTATGTTATTCAATAATTGGAATTTTTTATTTTAAGCTCTTGAATGTAGATTGTCAATATTTTTCATCAGTTTATACCCTGGAGAGTACAGTAACATTTATTTAAGCTAATCTTAGAGCAGAAATGAATTCTTTGCATAGATTTTGGGAGGATTCTGATCGGCATTTCGGGAACAGGCCAAGTTCATGTATTGGTATTCTGGATTGCTGTTTAGAATCCTTTATTTGTATTTTGGATTGCTGTTTAGAATCCTTTATTGGAATTCTCGATAGCAGTTTACACATCATTATTGGTATTCTGGATAGCAGTTTAAAATTCTCTTTTGGGTTTTGGGTTATAGATTAGATATTTTTATTTTTCGGGGCCATAGATTAAGATCTTTCAACAGTCAGAAGATTAAGATTCTTTACGGGTATTTTAAACAGCAGATTAGGATATTTTACGGGTATTCTGGACAGCAAATTAACATACTTTATGAGTATTCTAAACAGCAGATTAAGATACTTTATTGATATTTTAGACAGTAGATAGGGATTCTTCAAGGGTATTCTGGGCAGCAGATTAGGATTCTTCACGGGTATTCTATACAGGAGATTAGGATTCCTCACGGGTATTCTGGACAGGAGATTAGGATTCTTCACGGGTATTCTGGACAGGAGATTAGGCCCCTCCAGAGCTATGCTGGGGAGCAGAAGGCGGCCGGAGCTGAGAGACATGCAGCGCATCTCGCCGCTCGTTTAGAGGCGATTAACGACTGCATCTAGGCCCTCAATAGAGGTTCCGGCGCTCACCAGAGCTCCCACGTCTATCTCTTCATCTTTACGGGAGGGGCCCGCGGAGGAAGGAGGACATGCAACGCCATTCGCACCATCTCGACGCCCAGTGCAAATGCCTACGGTCTTTGTTGTTTTAATGGAACTCAAGACCTTTTCAGTCTTCTCAGAAACACAATGGGTCTTTCATCCAAAGGTCTTCCCGAAGACAAGGTCTTTCATCTCTCTATCTCTTTCTTCCTTCCGTTCCTTCTCTTAGGGAACTCAAATCTTCTCTCAAGATGCCTTTCGAGTGCTGGAAGTTACTACTCGTTCGGGCATCATTTACATGCGTGCTTGGGTTCTGCAATGAGGAGTCTCTTTCAAATTGCAAGTTACGCTTCCATGCTTTGGTCTTGGAATTTACTGCGACTTTTGGACTGCAATTTAATGCGTCGGTTCTGGAATTAAGCAAATTTGGGCTGCAATTTGTTGACGCAAGTTCAGACAAAGAACATGCAGTTTGGCACCGCAGCTTCCGTTCGGACGTCCTGAGGATGTGCGCTCAGTTAGTACAGAAGTTTGAGGGTTCACTTTCTGAAAACGGTCCTCCAATGTCCACTGCAATTTAAGAACCAAGGTTCTCGGTGTGCACTTTTAGTTTGAACTACGATTTAAAAACCTAGGTTCTGATAAAGTACCTTCAGTTTGGAAAACAATTTTAGTACCCAGGTGACCCGACAAAGTACCCCAGGTTTGCACGGCCACTCAAGTACCCAGGTGCCCCACCCCCCAAAGCTGGGACTCTCTTCCTGCGCGCTGTAATTCGGTCGCTCCAGACCTTCTTTTCTGGGAATGGTCCTCAAATGGCTTTGAAATTTCCCCTCCAAATTGAATATGCAAATCAGTTTCCAAAATTCACCGGCCTATGCATAGGTAAAAGGAAGCCTTAATCATCATCGCAGGGCCGTGGGGACTGGCAAAAATTAACGGATGAGAACCGGTGCTCGTCGGCTGTGTTTTG
>VOMN01128983.1:0-13895 GCA_014899125.1 Orchestia grillus | reverse complement strand
AACCAAAGTAACTAGGAATTGTTGAAAGCGGACATAAATAGAAACAGAACCTAGGATGTGGGCCATCATCTGGCGCGGCCTGACAATATCCTATTAATGAGGAACAATATAACCTGTTATCTGATAACATATTAAACGTCTGCAGCATACGGATGTCAGGCCAAATCCATCTTTTGTGATGACTGCAGTTGGCTCACAGATGAATCTTAGCTGGCGCAGCTTTCAGCAATTTTGCGTATTTAATTGCATTCATTGTTGAAAATAATGTTATGCTTTTGGATCTCACGGAACACGTTCCAAGATTCTGACTTTGAGGTCTTCCTCACCCAGAAAAACTCCCGACCTCTGCTCCGTACAGCGATTTCACGAGTACTACGAGGCTATGACTCGTCGACTTCAGGTACGATGATGTCCCGCGCATGCGAGCACACCTTCCCCTTTGAAAAATTCGTCACCCGCACGCAAATTCGCAAACTTTTGAAAAACTCGTCACATGAATGCAAATTTGCAAGTTTTTTGAAACACTCATCACACAAATGCAAATTTGTAAACTTTTGAAAAATTCGTTACATGAGTGCAAATTTGTAAGCTTTTGAAAAACTCGTCACACAAATGCAATTTTAAAACTTTTGGAAAAATTCGCCACAAGAATGCAAGTTTGCAAACTTTGAAAAAAAATTCGTCACACAAATGAAAATTTGCACACTGTCGAAAAACTCGTCATGCTAATGCAAATTTTGCACAATAATTCGTTTTCGCTCACGAATTAATTTCGACCAGCAATCAAGAGTAGGCTCAACTTGTAACTGAACACAAATTCCCCGATACATTTTTGTTCGTACGGCAAATTTTACGCGCGTTGTTGTGTGTTCGTAAGTTGTGGGATTGTAAGTTGACGTGACGCTTAAACACATTTTAAATATTCAAAATATTGAATATTTACCATAAACGATTTAGGTTGGGCACCATTAGAATGAGGTGAAGGACGGCCAAATAAAGTGGACTCGGGAGGAGTCCCGCCACGAGGGGGACCGAGGGGGACCAAGTAAGCTACTGGACTTCTAAGGCAGCTTTTGCGCAAAAAAATGAAGATCAGGGTAAATCGTTGTACTAAAATATTAAAGTCATATACAGTTAAACAGGTAATAATAGCTCAATATGTTACATAAAATTAAGACCATTGTTAGCAAACGTAGTATGAATAGGCAATTGAAATAAAAGACAGCATACACGTACATACGAGTACATACATGCGTACGAACATACATACACACATTCAGAGTACATGTATATGCACACCTACATACAAGCATGCACATATTAGAACTGTATTGAGAGTGTGTGGACAAATGCAGGTGAATATATGCACGTATAAATCCCTTCAATACCTCGAGAGAACGTAAGCGTAAGGATTCCTTTGAATGCGTTAAAACGAACGTTTCCCACGTCCTGGTACGTCTAACGCGTCCGTCATGACGAGATCACCAGCTCTGCAGGGTGTGGCGTTCAACTTTAAACGCTCGAAATAAATACGAAACTTAAATAATCCTTCGTACTTGTCCTGGCTCAGTATTTACAAGGGTGATCATTTCAGTGCTATTCCAAGTGGCCAGCGCAACATGCATGATAGTTGAGCTTGGAACAGTGCATCAACCTAAATAGGAATCTACCCCCCATGATGGAAATTGAGTTTATTTTCGTATATTTTCGTTTTCTTTCAGCACTATGACCATAGTTCATTAAAAATGGATGTCGTTGTGAATTGTATGAACAGATCATTGTGAACCTTGAAACTAATTCCAAAAGAAGTTTTCTATTCCCTAATTAGGAGGCTCATAACTTTAGAGTTTTATTTTTAGTTATTAAAACGTTAGCTTTGTCTAATAATGAGAGTGGAACGGCATCAGTGACCTTCTATAAAGTGCTCGTGAACGTATTGTACTTGTGCAAGCCTTATTGAGTACTTGTGCAATACTTGTGCGGTATTTAATGAGAGCTTGTGCTGTACAAATTAAGTAATCGTGCAATACTTGTGCAGTATTTAATGAGAGCTTGTGCTGCACAAATTGAGTAATCGTGCAGTACTTGTGCAGTATTTAATGAGAGCTTGTGCTGTACAAATTGAGTAATCGTGCAATACTTGTGCAGTATTTAATGAGTGATTGTGCTGTATAAATTGAGTACTTATGCAATACTCGAGCAGTATTTAATGAGTGCTTGTGCTGTATAAATTGAGTACTTATGCAATACTTGCGCAGTATTAATTGAGGCTTGAGCATTACTTTTGCAGTACCTGTTTATAACTACTCTACAAGTTAGCAAAGTTATGCAACATTTTTTAGCACTTATAGAGTACTTATGAAGAAGTGATGGAGTACTTGTGTAATATTAATGGATTACTTAGCTAGCATTTACAGAGTGCTCATTCAGTATTCATAAATTACTTACACAGTACTTATAGTGCACTTCCAGAGTATTCATGTAGTAATTGTGGAAAACTTATGAAGACTATAGAGCTATTGCGTAATATTTGTTTTGTGCAGTGTTGAGTATATACCATACAAATCTTATATACTCTGATAATTGGAACTAAAGCATTCAATTTACCACGTGTACTACGGCACACAACATTTCTTTCTATACCACGCTTTGTGAGGCAAAAATGACATGTTCTACAATGTTTAATCTTTGCATAAAGATTTAACATTTGATTTCAAATATGTTTTGAACTGTAGAAGAGTCACAACCTAGTATGAAGCTTTGACTTATTTGTTACAATGCAAGAGGTATCCTAACAGGGAGCAGAAGCAGGGTGATAAACAAACGTAGGGATGTTGGGTGTAAATTAATTTCAGTTAAGGATTTTTCCCCTACGCAAATGCCCGAAAAAATGGGAAACAGGGCGATAAACTTTTCATTACAAAAACCACTAAAAAAGTCAAATCAGCGTTTGGTGTGTGAAAATGACGATAAAAAAGGTGTCTCGGAATTTTTGCGCCACTTAATGTCATCTGAAGGCATCATCTCTGCACTAATTTCAGTCAGAAAGCACGCATCAACATCGCTGCTGCAGCTGCAGCTCGTTTGTCATCAGGCGAAGTGAGGCAAGTCCGTGCTGAGCTGGGCCATTAAAGAGGCTGTGCACAGTCGCGCAGCTGCACAGCAACCTTGAGTTATACTACAGGGAAGGTAATTCCTCGTCTGACGCAGGCAACAATAATTATTCATGCTTTAGTCAAAAGGAATTCAGAGCGGTCGCAGGTTCTGCGGCTCTGCTGTTGTGTGGCGCCAGCCTTCTGGTCCCCGCATCTTCTTCACACGGACGCCATTTGCAAACATGAAAGTGAGGGTATAATCACGAACGCTTCGAGCGCACTGGACCTGGAACGTGATGAACTTGCTGCAAGCATGGTTTTGCGCAGGTAATTTTAATCCCGTGAACTTCATTTTGTTTTGGTCCATGGATTCATTTTGGTCTTTCATTTGGTTGTACAGTGTTCGATGGTTATTTTTATTTGATTGAAAATGTAGCCGGTAAAGGGTTATGCTTTAACCCTCTTTGGTGAACCTTTAACTGCAAAGTGACCGCTGGGAGAGCTGGGAAGGAAGTCCAAGGAGGGCCACTAGAGGCGAGACTCCACAGGCGTGCAGTTGAGTGTGACTTATGCTCGTCAGTCGTAATTTGCTGCTGTAAAATGCTATGAAAAATGAGCTAACGATAACAGTCATGCAGGCCACCCTGGCATATTTGTGTACCCTGCACAGCTGCTCGTGGAACAGAGCTAACACTCACGTACGAGTACATCTATTTACGCTCCCCGAAACTTAAGGCAAAGTCAATGCAAGAAACGCGGTTAGTGGGAGCTTGATGTGAACAGATGAAAGCACAAAACTGCTTTTGTTTCAATTCCGAATTTTCTACTCGAAGTTCAGCGTCAATTTTATCTATTTATTATCACCAATATTCGAAAAAAATATATACCTAATTTGAATGAGAATTTTTTTTTCTCTGAGCGAATTATAATTTCACAGACAAAAATCCTATTTCACAATTTCCAGTACACCGTTTAGGTTCGATGATAGTTTAGATACTGTAACAGAAAGCGTCTGGAGTTCTTCCCCATCTGAGCGGTACGTATAATCAGAGTGGGTAGTTCAGATTTAATTGATAATATACATTAAATAATACTGTGGACGAAAACGGTGATATTAATAATAATAGAATATGCCGACAAAAAAAACAAGCAGCCAATTTCTGTGTGTTTACCCCAGTCCCATCACGCACAAATTTCTCACAGACCCTAGCCCAAGCTGGGGTAAAGTAAAAGAGGGAAGTCCACAGTAGAAAAAGAATCAGCAGCAGGAGAATCGTGCCATTTTCTTCTTCCTTCAAATCAGTCAGAAGACCTTGGAGAAGGCAAGTTAGAGTGTGGGTTCAGCCGCCGCAACGCAGGCAACAGTTAATATAAATTTGCTATGCTCATTGTCACATCTCCAGTCCACTAGAAGGAAGAAATAATCATTAAGTTTCGAACGAAACTTTTGGACAATTGTACCAAAAACCATCTAAAAAGAAAATCTATTTTCGTATCGAATCATACCAATTCATACACGCATTAAGAACAATTTCAGAACGCTTCTAAGCCCTAACGGCCAACCGAACTTAAGAAGACCACTAAACGAGACCTTCAGATAAACGCCGTCTCTCCAAAAGTTGTTCTTTCGTTATTCGAGCGGGCGCCCCTGATAGACGCAGGAGGTGCAGCTTGCGGTTTCCCACGAAATGATCAATTTATGGCGCCGTTAATGAAGCGCAGTCGATACTGGCCACCGCCGCTCATCCATCATCTGTGCTGGCCACCCATTGGTGCGCCTAATCCGGCCCCAAGTCCGCTCTTAGCGATCCGTTAGCTGGCAACGTGCCCTGATTACGGCGGCGCTTCCGTAGAGTTGCGCACTTGGGTCGACACCGGAGGCATCGATGGAGCGAACTTTGCTGCTCAGTTGTCGAGCTTGAGCAGATGTTGGTCGAGCGTGAGCAGCTGTTGGTCTGGTATGAACAGCTGTGGGTCGAGCTTGGGCAGCTGTTGTCAGGAGTGAACAGCTGTTGGTCGAGCTTGAGCAGATGTTGGTCAGGAGGGAACAGCTGTTGGTCAAGCTTGAGCAGATGTTGGTCAGGAGTGAACAGCTGTTGGTCGAGGGCGATCAACGGCGGGGTGAGGACAACCAGCTGTTGCTTGAGTGTGAATTACTCTTGGTTGAGTATGTGAGTATTAATAGCTGTAAGTTGAATGTGAATAGTTGTTGGTTGAATATAGACAGCTGTAGGTTGAATGTGAATAGCTGTTGGTTGTGTGAATAGCTGTTGGTTGAATGTGAATAACTGTAGGTTGAATGTGATTAGCTGTTGGNAATGTGATTAGCTGTAGGTTGAATGTGAATAGCTGTTGGTTGAATGTGATTAGCTGTTTGTTGAATGTGAATAGCTGTTGGTTGTGTGAATAGCTGTTGGTTGTATGTGAATAGCTGTAGGTTGAATGTGAATAGCTATAGGTTAAATGTGAATAGCTGTTGGTTGAACGTGAATAACTGTAGGTTGAATGTGATTAGCTGTAGGTTGAATGTGAATAGCTGTTGGTTGAATGTGAATAGCTGTTGGTTGTGTGAATAGCTGTCGCTTCATCCTGAACATCATTGGTTGAATTCGAACTGTCATTCGCCAAAAGAGAGCAGTATTCGTTAAGCATGAATATACTTGTCATGATAAAACCCGCTCGTTACATGAACGATGGTATTATCAGGTTAGTTAAGAAAAAATTTTCACATAACGAGAAATTACTTTCACATAGGTCCTCTACCTGTCTTTAAATGTGAAATTTCTAACAGTAAAATAAGGAACCTGTTAAAATCAACGAACTTTCTTTTACGTGGTGTTTATATTGTATGTTGTTAATCACTGCTAAGAAACTTTTTATGTACTTTTGGAGTCTCCGTTTCAGAGCTTCATTCTCCTGCTTTCAGTGGCATATCCCACGATGAAAATTTCAGGATTTTTGTTGTGCCGTAAATGTGAACTTTCACTCGTGTGAGGCCGCGAAGGCTATCGCTTGTGCCCTCCTCTAAAGCCACCACCATCTATCGCAAGTTATCTTGCCTGAATACATACGGTCTGTCAATGACCAGCTCGAGCCTGAAAAATGAAACTCTCAACAGGCAGTTGTGTCTTCTCAAGCAATGGTGAACGCTCTACAAAAGTTCTCAGAATGAGCTTAGAATCATGAATACCGTCGCGCAAACATCTCTCAGCGTAAATTTTCGCGCTGTTTGTTCGGAAAGATCGTGGTTGAAGGATGCAGAGCAAATATCGGGTTTGAAAGGGACACCGCAAGTATTGGAATTGAAAGGGACAGCGCAAATATTGGAATTGAAAAGGGCAGCGCAAATATTGGAACTGAAAAGGGTAGCGCAAATATCGGAATGGAAAAATGGGACATAAATATCGTAATTGAAAGGGATTGCCGACATCGTAATCGAAAGAGGTATTGTAAATATTGTAAATGTAAGAGGAGTGACGTAAATATCGAAATTAAAGGAGGGGTAACGCAAATATCGTAATTGAAAGAGGGGTAGCGTAAACATCGTAATTGAAGGAGGGGTAGCGTAAACATCGTAATTGAAGGAGGGGTAACGCAAATATCGTAATTGAAGGAGGAGTAATGCAAATATCGCAATTGAAGGAGGGGTAACGCAAATATCGTAATGACAAATAAATGTAGAATTAAATTTGTGTGCATCAGTAAAGCAGCAATGAATCGATCAACTGCAATGAAAATACAGCTGCAGAATATCTCTGCATCAAACCAAGAGAAAAAATGACACTGTCTACGGGTTCCCTTGTTAGTTTTAGATAAAAACTCAGTGCTTCATAATTTCATAACGGAATTATCTCAATATTAGTTTTTCAGCGCCCGGTAATCTGGCGCTACTTGTTTATTGTTTGTACTTCTAGAGTTGAGGTACGAGTGCTTAACGCTAACACCGTTGAAGCTCTTCATATTCAAAACGCATCTCGTATCCACGATACTGTTGATTCTAAGCTGCTGCATTTTTTGTCTAGAAATTGGAGTCGTGGATGCCATTTGGCGCATTCTCTCTCTTATTTCTGAACATGTCTTCCGGCTCCTATTAATCCTATGTTATTACATACGAGTTGATGTATACGGTAATAAACAACGTCATTAAAGTTTTCACTGTGGGATTATTATAATTATATGTAGGGACATAGATAGATGATGAAACGGGTTACAAGCAGTTTAAGTGAACTGGAATAATGATACGACAGCTCAAACAACGGGCTTGAGAAACATGTGTCTTCATTTACGAAAAAGATGGACTTTGCCCTAAGGATGTTACGATACTTCAAAATATATGACGAAGATTGAATTGCAATGCTTTAATGATAGTTATAAAGCCATGTCCCCTCAATATCTGTTAATGGATTCCATCAATACCACTTTACTATGTGTTTGTTTAAGTGGAAGTAATTTTCATGTCCAATGTATCAAGAACGAGGACTTTCAAATTGATAGTACAAATCTTAACTCCAAAGGTTCACCATTCCTGTTGAATGAAACTGTGTTTGTGGGAGATTGCGAAGGGAAAACTACTATCCGCTCTCCCTGAATTCAAATGAAGTAGAACATTCGAATTAACACAAACTTTTTATCTTCATTCCCTTAAAATATGGGGCTCGCTCCCGGACATCACTATGACGAAATCCTGAAGCTCTGCTCTGAATGCGCCATCTTTTGGCGCGCTCTGCTTGGCGCTCTGACAACAGGGCGCTCCGTCTAGACAACCCTGCGCTAAAAGTGCTCTCCAAACTTATGAAATCTCTATTGAGGAAATTTTCCCGTCACCGGGCATGTTCCTGCAAGGCGCTGCCACTCGAGATCACAGCGCGGCATCCAACTTCTAGCTCAGAATGACTGGAGTTGCCTCAATTTCTTGACGCTGGAAAACGTGAGTCATTAAATTCGCCCAAAATGTGCGAGGAGCCTCTCAATAGGTAATTTGAATCAAGAAACATCCTACTTATTTTAATAGAGAAACATTGTCCTTATTTCAGTAAAAAAACATTGTCTTTATTTTAATAAAGAAACATTGTCCTTATTTTAATAGAGAAACGTTGTCTTTATTTTAATAAAGAATCATTGTTCTTATTATAGCAGAAAAACATCGTATTTATGTTAATAAGGAAACATCGTACTTATTTTAATAAAGAAAAATCGTACTCAATAAGTTCTCAGAAAGAGGTTCTCAATGCGAGGTTCTCGTAAAGAGATACAGTATTCATTACATTCTTAAAAATAGGTTCTCAACATAAGGTTGCCAAAAAAAACATAGTACACAAGTTCTCAGAATATGGTTCTCATGATAACACGCTTAAGGCTTACACAAATGGTTCTTCACTTTGTACTCATTAGGCTTTTACCAAAAAGTTCTCATCATATTTTTTATATGGTTCTCACCAAAAGGTTCTCATCAAAAGGTTCTCACCAAAAGGTTCTCTACTCATTAAGTTCTCCCCAAAATGCACCCATCTTCCTACTCATTAAGTTCTCACAAAGAGAGTCCTAGCACAGTGCACAGAAGGATTTCGTGAAGCAACCCTCAACAAAATACATATGAGGTTGTGATGTTGATTATTATTCAATAACAGGTTCACCTCACCGGAAAAATAAGCCTGGCTTTTTATCTCGAGCCTACACGTACGATTAGGCCTCTCTTCCTCTATGTATGTGATGTTTTTCGTATGATATTTACATCGATACATCACCATCTTTTTTGAGCAATTTCCCCCTGGTCCAAGGCTCTGTTCAGCCTATTCATTATGAGACCAAAACATCATATGAAATACTGCTTTTAGGAACGCTATCAATGTGATATCTATGTCGTACTTATTATGCAGTTTCGTTAAGATCAAGATCATCATCGTCCTTGGTATCATCTTACTCATTGATCTCATTGTCATTACCCCCATCATATTCACGAAAAAAATTCTAGTTCCATCTTTTACAGCCCCAAGCCCTGTGACCTATTAGACATCAAACACAATTCGTACCGAATGGGATTGGAGAATTTCAAAGAGCTCTGTACTCAATTGTCTCTGCTTAAAAAACACTCCCTCTCTCTGACAGAGAGTTCCCGCTATCAATACCCCGCCAAATGAAAAATTTATACGGCGAATATTTTAGATGATAGCTTATTTCGTTCACTTCTTAGAATACCGTGGAAAAACACACTGGTCTTCGGAAATATATGCAATATCGTGACCCAATTTCCATACAGTTTCTGGTTTTTGGTGAGAGGTAAAATGCAAGGAAAAAAGTCGATATTTACGTTTAAAATGCAGGGGAGCTACATTGTGATACACCGTAAGCGAAGGTTGACGTGCACGGCGTTTACGCTTCTGAGAAGTAGATGCGTATTCATCCCACTTTGTAAGATCAGGACAATGGAAAGTGAATAACGAATAGCACATGAAGTGCTTTATTTCGCTAAAATACTTTTAAAAAGTTGATCCACGGTTTAATTTCTTATTCAAGGTAAGCATTTTCGTAGAAGTACTAGAGAAAAAACATTATCACGTTCCCTCAATGCAAACTTCGGTGCGATGAAACTTCTGGTCAAGTTGTAGAGTAAGCGAATCTAAGCAAACTTAGAAGTATGATTTCGAGTAGTTCTTTATTTATGATTTATTTTTACCCTGAAAGTAATCAAGGGGAGAGAGAAGATGTGAGCTGTCCAAGATGCTGTTGTTGGAGCGGGTACCTAGAGAGACATAAGGAGCTACCATAAATTCGGACATAAGTTTAATTTTTAATATTAAATTAATTTAAGTAAATCTGATCATTAAAAGAATACGACTTGAGATGAGATTCCCAGAACATTGATTTCTTCTGGTCCCGGACACGAACTGTGATCGTAAGAGCGTGAACTGAAAGTAGCAAGAGTAACTCCAATCTTTAAGAACGGTGACAAACAGAGTATAAATAATTATAGACCAATCTCTGTTCTTCCGACTTTTAATAAGATGTTTGAGAATATAGCACACAAAATATTGTATTCATATCTTGAACGTTCCATCTTCTTCTCTTGTTTCATAGGAGGATACGTACGTTCGTGAAAGTCGACCCATGTGGATATATATTCATATATGTGCATATATGTAGTCTCTAACTCAAATTGCTAAATTCATACCATGTTCTGACCCTAATATTTAATTTTAACATACTCATTCAGTTTTTGTAACTTACTGACCTTAGTGTAACCTTAAGCCTTCTTTATTATTTATCATTGGTGTTCTGTAAATTGTATGCCTTCATTTCTATATAGGTTTGCCCAGAAGCCTTGTAGCTTATTCGGGCCCACATGTGGTATATACCCTTATCCCGGTTCTTCGTCATCCCTCATCTGATTGTAAACCTGTATCTGATGTAAATTACTTGTAGTAAATAAATGTTTCCAAATTTTTCCAATAAATCGGTAAATTGGTTTCCAATAAATCGGTAATTAAATGAGAAATTATGGCTCGAGCTCTGAACAAGATAAAAAAGAACTATGCAGCATTGTGTTATGAACAACGAAGTACTACGGTCGAAATAAGCTATTTTTGAAGAGAAGGAATGAAGAGAATAACACGGGGATGAAAAAAGGCATGATATAATTCATTATGAGACTTGAGACATTGTTTTTTTACGTTGTAGAGAAAAAATAATTTCATGAAGTGAGTTCTGAGACAAAAGATGATAAAAGCTTGCTCTACCCCCATAAGAAGTAGAAGAATGGAGCTTAAAATGAATAAAATGATCAGAAACAACGATAAGGAATCGGACAACGCTAAAGAAAACGAAGAAAATGGCAACGGAAAGGTGATGGGGGACACGACGAACAATAATTGAGTAATGGAGGCAGAGCTGCCGTAGAAAATACACCAGAACCAAAGTTGTGAGCGAAATTTTGTTCACAAAGGGATGACTTGGGATCGATATCAGCCTTGTGAGGAACAAGGGGCTTTGACACTGACACTGACAGACGTGTCGCTCTGACTGCCACGTTGGGATGAAAAGCCGTAGCAAAGGGGAGGCTGGACAGGACCCCTGAACCAATGACTGAATGAATCTTACTCGCCCTGCTTATTGAACTGTTGATGCAGTAGATAGGGCTTCTTGCATCTAGACCAAAAAGGAAAAGATTGCATATTGAAATCGATGAAGGTTTCTTTCGCTTAAAGAATGGGTTCACTGAATACGGTGGGGAGTAAACAGTTTTTCGCTTATAGCTTCACGGAAATTTCGTGTTTATCAGTCGACTATTTGGGAATGAGTTCATGAAACTTCACGAAAAATGTATCATTTTTAATTCTGACCTCGATGGAAAATATGATGCTTTTCTCCTCTTGAAACACGAAAATGTAACAGAGTTCTAAGATTTGCGTTGTCGGTCAACAGTGTCTCACGCGTACCAACCGTGTCGTGTCGTCAGTAGCTCTAGAAATTGTTAGCTCAAAATACCGGATAAGAAGCAGTCATTATTCATGCTACAGGAGAGATAGAATCTTTTTCGAAAAGCGTAAACGATCAATGACGTTTTCCTATCTTCCATAGTGAGAAGAATGTGCCTGGAACGCATGTAAAATAAAAAGTTTTCACATGAACTCAAAACATTGGTCTCATTTGCGCATGCCATGCATGCACTGCAACAACTTCTAGAAGCTCTCACCTCCGTTGTATATTATTAATCTCCTATGGTATATTTCCCTATCGTTATTTATAATTTTTGTACTTTATACGTACATACTCTTCTACATTTCTCATGCGTCATTTCCGTTCATCACTGATTGATAAATTACCATGCAGAATTCATCGACAAGTACATGGCGTAAGAACAAAAGATAATAATCGAGTATTGTAATAACAGCGTACTTTTCTCAAATACCCTACTTCATACGTACATGAAGTTCAAGAAATAGAAAACATTGCGAAATTAAGCTCTCTGAAACGAAATATATGTTATTTCTTTAGTATAGGTGAGAACTAAACAAATGACAATCGATGAATGTGGAGATGAATTCAGGGTGAAGGAGTTTTACTCAATTGAAAAGCGATGCAAGTAAACATTACATATTTTATTATCATTATATAAATTATTATGTATTTATTCAGCATTAAAAAAATTACGTTGATTATACTATTCAGTGTATGATCAGCGTTCACTTTTTCAACACTCAGCAAGCATTCACAAACAGAAAATTTAAAATACGCTTCTCTATTTCTTGTCTATTTTTCCCCCTACGAGAATGCGGATTGAGTTTTATCTCAACAGAAGTAAAGCAAGAGTAATTGTTTACAACACCTCATGATGAAATAAAAAAATCGAACCTGAAACATTTCGTGAAAATAAAATAAGAGAAATGGTTTAAAAACATTTGAAATGTGTTTCCTGTATTTCTCGCCGAAAGTTTTTAGTGCAGTTGTGTAGTTAGTGCAAAGCACTTTGTGCATTTGGCCTTCCTCGACTAACTAAAGAACCAGTTTTCGGTCTCTTTTGAATTTTCGGGACTCCATTAATGGGAAATTAATGCGTTTACATGAACGAGAGAGTGTTTCGTGTGCAGCAGAATTTTACGGACGCCATTCACAGTTATTTTAATTCTTTTAATCTTTTAAATCTTTTTTAATTCTTTCTTCGCCAAAAAATGTTTATGAATACTTGCGAAATTTGACCTCACTCGTTGCTTGACTTCAAAAGAATCCCAATAGAATAAAGCAAATAAATTCTATAACTTTTCCCACTTAGGGAATTTGCTTGAGTCAAATTTTCACTAAATTCACTTATGAAGCACTTCAATTTTGTAAGCAGGACTGCAACCCGCCCACCATGAGTCCCGCCTGGGAGCTACTAAAACGCTCTTCATTCAAAAATTTTCCCCGAATTTTTAAGTTTCTTTCAGTCATTATTTTTGGGCATCACGGCCAGACAACGTGATCGCGCTGCCTTCTTTCCATCCAGACCCTGCAGGGACCCAGAAAAAAAAGAAGATCCAATGGCCCATCATCAAGGTTCGCTTCCCTCTCATCAAGGCAGGAGACTGAGGCCCCAGTGATCCGATGAAGGCAAATTTGCCCTAGAACCATCATCAGCTCGAGGCCTATCTCCTTCATCGGGCGTCCAATAGGGTGAGTGGCATTCCTGAATAATGTAATATTGGTGCCACACCAGACACAATATCCGGTCATGCTGAGATCCCAGATAGATAAGCATTTACAAGGGGCATAGAAATTGCATTATTTGGCTAACTCACCGTCTTCTAGGTGAACATTTTTTCCACAGCTGACATGTTTTTCCCGCTATATACTGGAGTAAATGAGTCACTTCTGATTCATGTAACAAGCGAACTTAACTCTAAATTGAAGTATGGGAATATTTACGAGGTGTTAGTGGACTGCGGGTAGGAGGTGAATTGATTTTAGTGGACTGAAAGAAAATATGGGACCGAATTCGACGGTGGGATTGAGAAAAATATATTTTGGCGGTCCATTCGAGGTCTTGAAAGATAAGAAGATTTATAGTGAACATGTACAGAATTGACAGACGCGAGCTGCAAATGGGAGTTTGATCGTTCCAATGATACGTGATGCCAGGCAAAATTTTTTTTCATTTTTAAATGTCTGTAGAATGGGAAACATGAACACTTTAGCTGTCTGTAGTACCTGGGCAGCAATGTTCCAAACAAATTTTGAGCAGAAGTAAGCTTTTATGAGTCTTCATAAGTGCAGAGTGAACCTAACAGGTGTAGAGTGGGTCTCACAAACATAAAGTGGGTCTCACAG
>VOMN01128966.1:0-12593 GCA_014899125.1 Orchestia grillus | reverse complement strand
GGTCCATGGCACGGGATTCAGCAGGCCGGCGGTCCATGGCACGGCATTCAGCAGGCTATGGCACGACGCGCGGAGTTTCTAAACTGAACTAATTAGGAATGGTCCAAACTTCGCTAAGAGTGAGGCGTGTCTTCTCCCAATTGTACTATTCATTAGTTAAGGGTCGTCAAGAAGTTGTGCACGTGCGAGGCATGAGTTAAGGGTCGTCAGGAAGTTGTGCACGTGCGAGGCATTAGTTAAGGGTCGTCAGGAAGTTGTGCACGTGCGAGACAATAGTTAAGGGTCGTCAAAAAGTTGTGCACGTGCGAGGTATTAGTTAAGGGACGTCAGGAAGTTGTGCACGTGCGAGACAATGGTTAAGGGTCGTCAAAAATTTGTGCACGTGCGAGGCATTAGTTAAGGGACGTCAGGAAGTTGTGCACGTGCGAGACATTGGTGTTCAATTGGTGAGGCGATACCGCAGGTTTTATTGCTCGACTGCAGTTGTCATTTTTCGTAGGCGACTCCGAAAAGGTATATGGGTAAAATTTTCCCAGCATACCTTAATGAACAAAAACACCGCTGCACAGATTTTATTTATTGAGCTCATCCGCACAAGTAAAAATTTACAAAAGTCGGAGAGAAGATTCAGGAATTTTTTCTGATGTTTCGTATCTGTACTGCTGAAATTTAATGTCGGTTAAGGAAACCCGAATAGTTTTATAATTATAATAATTGAACTAAGACTAAAAAGTTTTACATTAAATATCTTTTGAATTAGTAAGTCCTGTAGCTACACCTTTATTTATTTCTCTGCTTCGAGTATTTACTCTTTTTAAAATATTCTACTGCTCGTAGTTTCCTTGTGGTAGTTTCTTAGCGCGGCCAACAGTGCCACCGTTTTATTCTTTCGTATTTTATTAGTTGCTTCACATTCCTGCCCGTCTTTGGGGAAGCAAAATTATGGGAAGATCTGGTGAGGATTAAGGCTTTTCAACCGACAAAAGCTTGCCTTAGGATAGAAACTATCTGAGCCTTTGGTTTTAGTCTGGAGGCGACTAGTGACAGAGTGTGAAGAAACGAGTCTCACACACAAATGCAAGGCATATATTCTCTAAGCTCGATGAAATAAAAGGCATAAATCTACTGAGAGCTCTCAGTCGCTTGGCCATTTAACAGCACAGCGGTGCACTCGCCGTCCACTTGGCTTAGTGCGGTTGGCGATGAATCTCCACGTGTGGTATGTATTTATAGCACTTTTACGACCATCAATCAATCATTTTTTCGTATCATTAGTACCACCTCTACATCAGAACATTCTAGACAGCAAATTAAACTCGTACACAATAGACTATTCTTGATACTCTCTTCGTTCGCTGAATGGTGCTCCCGTAATAGAGAGCACGTAAAGTACTTGCTAGGAACTGTAAGATGTATAGTAATGCTATCCCACCATCCCACTATATAATGTTAGCCCAGTGCTGCTTGCTTGGTTTTAAATTCTTTTGGTCTAAGATCGACGCTTCGTTCAGCAGTATGGAAACATAATTACTTTTAAAACATCTGCTTAGAGACTGGATGTTAAATTTAAAATTGACTTAATTATACAAGTTACTGTTGACAATTTAATTCGTAGACGAGGCCAGACTGCGGTAAGACACTTCCATAATAAATGGGATCTCACGAGCTTTCTGAGATAATAATGTTTGCAAGTGTGTGGTGAGGTCGATCGGAGCCCTTCGATTTCTTTTTGCTATAATTTACGTCTAGCCTACTACTTCGAGTGGTATTTTTTATAGCTCCTGCCATTTCTACGACTAAAATCTGAACTCAAGATTTTTGCGTTAGAAATGTTCTGCGCACGATTCCTATTAATAAAGCAGAGGAAGCCTCGACTAACTTCTGCTTCTTCCCAAAGAAAAGTTGTGCTCGGTTTCTTTATTTCGCCTGCCATTCACAACCGCCGTTGTTTCAACCGCAACACACACACCACGCTAGAGTTTGGCACTGCTGTACTCGTGCAGCGTATCCGTTAAATTATGTTAGTAAGAATTAAACTACGTACAATCCGTTGGGCCGCTTCTCTAATTATGAAATATCAGTTTTATAGCTAGCCAATTATAAAATATATGGTTTTATAGCTAGCCTACATGAATAGTGTAGGCCATAATTGAGACGCCCTTCCAAAACCATTGTATCACTAGTACCATAATGGGTGAAGAACTTTTTCAGTGTATCAGTGCTACCGTCGTGGGCAAGGGTACCTTACTTATGGCCCACCCTGTTCTTTATCTGTTGGTATTACAACATTCACGAGGGTGAAAAGGGGTTTTCAGGCCCGAATGTGGTGGGTATTTTCAGATGCTTCAGGTTCCCACAGCGGCAGCTCCATTCAGATAGCATCTCGTATCCACGATACTGTGGATCCTAACCTGATTAATTTTCATTAAAAATATAATCTTACCAAGGAATTGTCCAGTTTATATTTTACTCAACTTCTCATGACAAATTGGGTATTTTTTAATTATAAAAAGACCTAATTTCATTTTTAGCATATTTCTGTTGATGTTTTCAGATCTTGGCTGCTTGTTTCTTTTTCGTCTCTCAAGAGCCGCTTTTCAAATTCTTCAGATCCGAATGACATGAACGTCTGTAAGCCCTTGAGACTCTCGTAGAAGGTCTAGTCAGAGGTGCAGCCTCTCGTACCCACGGTGCTGTGCCTCCGAAATTGCAAAATTCAGTTATTTCGGTTATTTTCTCCGTAACATTTTAGAGTGCTCAATTTTTGCATTTTTCATTTAAAATTTTTGTCTATCGTTGTATATTTGACAGTTATTTTTCACTTTAGTTCGTTATTTCGAAAATCAGCTCACGAAAAATAAAATAAGATGCTCGTTTAAAATACATATGCCTCACACTCATCACGGAAATGAATGAAAAATCCCAATCACAAAAGAATTCAATAGGAATATTGATTTTGCAATATTTAATGACAAAAAACCATGAAAGGCTAGCCATTAAATGGGAGGGTCATAAAACAAACAGGTTCCGAACTTTGCAAAATTCTTGCCCTAAGTTAACAAAGCATTTTACAGGAACGCTAACGAGATGGAAATGCAGATCTGGCAAATCTGACGGTCACTCCTGACTCCACGCCGCAACTTCGAGAACTTCTGATGACCAAAAACACAGAAATGAGCAGCGTAAAATTTGCTAGGTTTACAGCTGTTGACAGAGAAATTAACGTTGCACAGTGAGTAGTGCCAACTTTGTAAAGGAAGTTAGCGCTCCTTTACTCTATTGTGCTACTGTGCTACTATACTATAAATTTGTGCTACTGTGACTAGCCATGTTGACTATCGATGATGGCGACTATCAGTGATGTGGGTGAGTATCAGTAATAGTGGTGGCTATACTTAATGGTGGTGACTATACTAATCTAGCGTTAGACCATAAGTCTAATTTCCAAGCCTAGTTTCTAAAATGAAAAGTTTTTATTGTTTCTTATTGGATTATGTAATTCTACGGCACCTTTCTTGACCTTTCAAACTTGTAGCCTTAACTCTTATCTTTTTTCATTTACTGTGATAACCTAGATATTTTGCTTAAGTTATTGAAAGTTAAAATAAGATCTTCCGACCTTGATTATCCCAACCCAAACCCCTGTTACTCAATATATCCTGAGAAATTCTTTATTTTGCCCTCTCCCATGGTTTTTATACCGTGTTGTCAGTTCTACACAATAGTTTTTGAAAATAATGAGGTAAAATCCTAGATTTAAACAACCAATTAAAGTAAAACCAGCGAATCCCGATTATATAGACGTATTTTTGATTTACACTTCGTAACATAGATATTCTAAACACATGGTAAACTTTCGACCAGTTTCTCCAGCATCACTCTGTATTGAACAGTATTTCAACAAATTCTTCCTGCAAAATTAAACAGTACCGTAGAGTTATAGAAACCTCAAACAATTTCTCTGTTGTGGAAACTTTTGATAGTTAAATTCTTAGTGCCTAAACCGTAGAGTTTTGGGATTAACAAATAATATATCCCCTCTCCCCCAAATGGGATAGTTAAATGTTAGGTGCGTTTACCGTAGAGTTTCAAAACACAAAATTTTCTCCGTTGTGATATTACAAACTTTATCAAAGGAACCCGATCAAATCAAATGCTTTACGGAAATTTTTTTTATACCTCTTTTGAGACACATGTTTGGACGCGGTACATGGGGTGTTGGTTGGACATTCAGTGCTGGAGCTTACGCATTATATGCGGTGAGTCGGATTTCATAGAATATACTATTCTGCAAAACAGACCTAGTGGTGTAGTGGTGTATTTTTACAGTTTTATTTACTTTTTGTTTTGACATGTTATTTTCATGTTAAGCTATTTATTCTTTGTCGCGCATCTTAGAAACATAGAAAAAAATACATTGCTCCAGATTTAGATACATTTAAAGACTGCCTACAGCGTAATTGTTTAGCGTAACCCTGAACACGAAACAGTTCATGGCAATTGAAACTATTTCATATACTTCCTTTACAGTTGAAAAGAATATTAGGATTGCAATGGCTTCGAAACAAGGTCATAATAACAACAAATGACAGAGTAGTGTCCTCATGGATCACATAGTGCTCATGGATCACATGATTACTGAACAATTATACCATTCGTTCAGTTTTGTACGCTGGAACGCATAGCAAACCCTGTGAGACTTCAAATTATTTCTATTAATTTCTATCATTCTGCATTTAGTTCTTCATCTAATTTACCGTCGTTTTCGTCTGTACTATTTAGCCTTTAATAAAAGTGGTATGTGCAGTACACAGCGTTCGGGCTGAGCGGATAGTAGAAAATAGCACCTATTTAATTGATTCTGTCATTGTTTAACATTCATGTCCATTATGGAAAAAATATCTAAAACACCACTCCGAAAACCGGCTTTACGATCAGTGAGAGCAGATGCAGAACAGAAAAAATGTGACTTTGTGATGCAGGCAGGTCAACAAAGGCTTCTGAAGTAGAAAAGTAACATCCTTCTCGATAGAGGAGGTGCATTTTTTGCATCTCCATCATGTCCCCAACTCCTGGGGACCATTTATATATTTCTTGTTACACAAGGTACATTCTCTGCATCCCTCTCATGTCCCCAACTTCTGGGGACCAGTTACATATTTCTTGTTACAGAAGGTACATTATTCACATTCCTCTCATGTCCACAACTTCTGGGGACCCATCACAAGGGCGCCGAATCCCCGGGGCTGAAGCTGAGGTTTGCAGTCTGGTGGCTATGGGCAGTTAGCGGTGATGGGCGGCACGACAGACGAGCGCCATGCTGACTGAGTACGGTAGGATGCACACAGCGTCATTGGCATTACTGGCCACGTGAACAAGGCGGTCTGCCGCAATCTTGCTTTGCATAATCCTGCGTCAGTTGAGCCACGGTCTACGAGCAGCCCAGACCGTGCGTCGTTAAAAGCCTACTCCAGTTTTGAGATTTCCACTGCTCAGGAATGTTGGGACGAAATGGCGTGAATTTCTGTGCGAGGTGAATTGTTCACTTGACAAGAAGCCTGTGTTATTTTACCAGAAAGCTGACTGTGGTATGAACTGTTTTGGTGTATCGGCTTTAAGGTACAGTTGGTTTCGATTTTATGCTTGAATAAATTGTTTGGTTTCAAGTTTGTCAAAAACTTGACACCTCCGGCACCAGTCTGTCTGATTTGCCTTCGTTCTCAGAAAGTGCTTTCATAGGTTAACTGTTTTTCAAGGAATTTTAATATTCACGAGTGAAAAGACTGTCATATTTAAGTAATTCAAATGCATCCTGGAAAAGTATTAAACAAAGAGAGACAAAAAGTTTGCAAGCAGCTTTGCACCTACAGCGCGGAATGAAAGTCAAACATTTCCAGGTTCTATAAGAAAGGCATTGCGACATCATTATTCCTTATTTTTATCTAACTCTATGCTCACATGTACCAAGTTTGGCATAAATAGAACAGAAAAGAAAACCGAAAAACGTCACGTTGATTGCGTAAAACACATGACTAGGCTTACTTTAGCATACAACGTTTAAATTTGATAAGCTTCACAAGTTTCAGCGAGCTGGGGCGTAGCAGTTGATGTAGAAGAAACTTTTTCTTATCAGTCACGAAATTTGAAAATGCTCTCGCAGGTAAAACTATTTCCTCTGATAGCACGTGGTGGACTTCGGAAGAATGCTGTGGACTTCGGAGGAAGGCTGTGGATTTCGGAGGGATGCTGTGGACTTCGGAGGAATGATGTGGACTTTGGAGGAGTGTTGTGGACTTCGGAGGAATGCTGTGGACTTCGGAGGAATGCTGTGAATTTTGTAGGAATGCTGTGAACTTCGGAGGAATGTTGTGGACTTCGGAGGAAGGCTGTGGATTTAGGAGGGATGCTGTGGACTTCGGAGGAATGCTGTGAACTTCGGAGGAATGTTGTGGACTTCGGAGGAATGCTGTGAATTTCGGAGGAATGCTGTGAACTTTGGAGGAATGCTGTGAACTTTGGAAAAATGCTGTGAAGTTTGGAGAAGTGCTGTGGACTTTGGAGGAATGCTGTGGACTTCGGAAGAATGCTGTGGACTTCGGAGGAATGCTGTGAACTTCAGAGGAATGCTGTGAACTTCGGAGGAATGCTGTAAACTTTGGAAAAATGCTGTGAACTTTAGAGAAGTGCTGTGGACTTTGGAGGAACGTACAGTGAACTTCACCGTACGTTCACGCCAAGCTTTTGGAGTATAACGAGGTCCTTTACTATCTTTACCTCGCAATGTACACGAAATTTTAAGCCGCAGCACATGACCGCTTTACAAGAACCTAGGCACACGACGGCACCGCAGCACGCTGTTGTGAGACTGAACAGCCACTGTCTCAGAGCTGTGTTGTGCTTAGTCATATCTCCAGGGCTCGAATTGGAGCTAATTCCCCTCCCACTTCGCTAGGAGTGTAGTGGCCATGCAGTGGATGTCGCAAAAAGTTGTTAGCACTCTACGGTTGTACGATTGTGTTTCGTAAAATTATCGAATTAATGATCGTGAAACTAGGCAGCAAATATGTGCCTCAATGTTGTCTGGGATGTGATAGTCCCAACGTTCGATTCCTCCGTTCGCTCCCGGGCTTTACTAATTAAGGCATCTGCCATCTAACATCAGGGGAGACACTAGTGTCGAGCGTGAAAAAGCATGTATTTGTCACGAAAAAAACATGAGCCAGAGATGCAGGTGAAGGAAAAAGGTTGGTAGCTATTTGATGTTTTAGTAAAGAAACCTAAAGAACAAATGAACACAAATCACAATTTACTGCAATTATTCTAAATAATCGCACCATAAAAAATATTTTCTAACAAGCAGGCTACGGAGCTCGCCTTGAAGTACGCACCTATTTCCCAATTTTCACAGCATAGCGTCTTTAGATTTAACGAGCTCCTACAGCACTATCAAAATATGTTAGTAAAAAATAAAAATAAACATTATAAACAGTCACAAAGACGAGCCCAAGTCATCAAAGAAGAGTCGCATCAATATCTTAGGCCTAAATTGCAGCCTGTTAGGCCTAGGCCATTGCCATCCCTGAAGATGCGAGCTCCTGCCGATCAATTGCAATGAAATTCGCTGAATAGAGAAAGCGGACACGGCCANCCTGAAGATGCGAGCTCCTGCCGGTCAATTGCAATCAAATTCGCTGAATAGGGAAAGCGGACATGGCCAATGAAAAAGTCTGGAGACCAAAATTTTCTCCATTACAGTAATGTGCACCGACTATAAATTAAACGGTATTCAATGAACACTTAATGAAAGACAACGCCGCTCTAGCACTTATTTCGACACCCTGTTTACTTGCAATACTTTAATCAACAGTAACTGCCAGCACAGTTTGATTTTTTGGGTCACGAGTGCTTTCACGCTATTCTATCTTTTTCGCATCCCCTTCAATTCTTTTTGAGCCACAATTACCGCCACTCCTTTCTATCCTTTATTGATCTTCGATTCTGGTGCCATTGGCACTACAGACAGAAAAACCTCTCAAAATTTATCTAACAGAAAATTTACGAGGGAGAGAAAGGTTCAGTATAGGTACCAGTGGACACAGTGCCGGTAAAAATGGACACAGTGCAGGTACTGGTGGACACAGTGCACATACTGATGAACGCAGTGCAGGTGGGCACAGCGCACGTACTGGTGGACGCAGTGCAGGTACAGGTGAACACATTCAGTGCTTATACACGTAAGTCAAATTTTTGTGCATTTTCTCTAGATGCAGCGAAAAATACTGCATAATTTAGTGCCGAGTCCTACGAGAACACTAATTGCCCAGTGGCAGTAANCTGCTCTGTTAGCTCTTGCTATGAGCCTCCAGAAAAGCTCACAAATTATTCGTATGGAGTTATTTTACGTCCTACGCTTTCATCGAAATGCCCTCGAATATTCAGCGCTTGCAGCAAAATGCTTTCGCGCGGCGTAAATAATGTTCGGTGGTCGTTCTCCCTTGACTTTGAAATAGGTTAGTTAAAGCGTCTGCAATCCAGTAGTTCTGCCTCCACACTCAGAGTAAGACTCATAAAAAATCCCCATTTTTATATGGACGCATTTTCAATTGAGCCCTCTAAAGTTATGTGCTGTAAAGATGATGTCCACACCTCTTCTTCTCTCAGATTTTTCTCTATCTGACCTCCACAATTAGCACTCAGCTCTCATGCAAACATCGCTCACGGCCCTAGCGTGAGCGACCAGAATAACTGCTAAAGTTGTGCGTGTCTCCATCCGTCTCCCTTAATAAACAATTATCCCCGTTTTGCTTTGTTTTCCATATGACTCTTTTGTCTCTCACACTCTGGAAGACTGACTACGTTGGTTTCATCATCGCCGTAACATTCACATTAAGTGATTTGAGTCCGAATGCTCTGTATCATGCAAAAGTAATTTCAAATTATCTCGTTGGGGAGCCATTGAAGCTGTTGCTAGCCGGATAGACTCGGCACTCCAAATCCTCGGGCAATAGACGAAGCGTCTCTATTTCTGTGTGACGTGAACACGATTGGGTCGTACGTCGGGAGCAGGGCAAAGCGTTCAATCGGCCTAATGCCCAGTGTCGTACGCTAGGCCAATGAACGCGTCGTAACCTACAACCCTGGAATTACGATCGACTTCAACAGAAAATGCCCCTTGATGACCCTCGTTGCGACAGTGATGGCAAAGACATCAATTTAATCATCACTTAAGCCCTAAGAGAGCACAATGAATGTTCCGGGAGCACCTCGAGGGAATCGAGTCGCCCTACGAGAGACTTGAGTATTCTAATTTGAGGGCAGTCTCTTTCTCTCGAAAATTGGGACTGTGTCTCTGAAATTGGTAAAATGTACTTAGGAATCCGGACTTCAAATGAACCGCTAGCAAGCATTTAAGGAGCCAAAATGTACCCGAATATCTGCAATGTAGGTCCCTGAACACCTGAAATGTACCTGAATATTTTGAATGAGTTAAACGTCTAGAGTGTACCTGAACACTTGAGCTATAGCTGAGTGCCTGCAACGTACCTGAGCAGTTGTGACATCGGCTAGGTCAAAAAATGTCACCGAATTTCAACATATTGATTACTCAAAAGCCGTCAATTGTAGGGATATGAATTGAGCCGCATTTTTTGCAAATTTCATGCTTTGTTCTGAGCCCTAAACTCTTTCTTTTTAACCATTTAATTCAGGTGTATGTAATGATATTCCGAGTAAAAATTATTTTCTACCCAATTACTCATTATAAAAGTTTTCTGAATTAATTCCAACGTTGCGTTTTGGGATATAAAAAGGCATATAAATATCGCTTATTTAAAAAGTCAGTTTAATAAAATGTTCTCTATTGCCTAAACTAATTTATTAATGGTATTTCCGTCGAAACCTTTTGTGCTCCAATTGAATTACGCGCTGTGACTGCCATCTACGTTTTTGACATCTCATTCTCTTTCTCATTTTCCACAGTACTTTTCTAATTAGTTCAGAATTGAAGTGAACATCCGTGATATCCGTGACCGAATCACAATAAACACCTAAATTTTTAAATACGACCCAGAAATGATTAGAAAAGTCTCAGAATACTCGCGACAAGCTTCTTTTGGAGCGATTGGGGAGGATGTTCAACAGTTGACTATCGTGTTCAACGAAGGTCAAAAGAAAATTAATCCATACAACCACGCGCCGAGAAGGGAAGGAAATAGGTTTGTGGAGTCGCATCACCACAAGAAACCCATTGGTCAACAGTAAAGTTAATCGAACGAATCAGCTTCATTTGGCAGATTACAAAGACTGGACTGTAGAGCAATGGAAACACGTCCTAAGGTCACGTGAACCGAGGTTTACCTTGTTCCAGTAATATGGCACAGTTAGAATGAGACGAAAATCCCATGAAATCTTGGATCCTTCAAGCATCGCTCTGACAGGACAGGTTTCAGGGAGCAGTGTAATGATTTGGAGAAGGCTTCACGCCTTCAGGATATGGGTCCGGCCACTTCGTACAGCAACAAAATGAAGCCTCATGATGATTTGAACATCGTAGGTGACCAAGTACACCCGTCTATTGATTTTTATTTTATTGATTGTTTTGATATTTTTCAAAGCAACGTGCTCGCGTCCACCAATCTCATGAAATGTAAGTTTGGTTCAGGGGTCACGAGGGATTATTTTCTCCTATGGAATGGCCTCCACAGTCTCCTGATTCAAACCCTATCGAAAATGTTTGGAACCAACTTGAAAGGGAGCTGCGAGCCTCCACACCTTTACGTTGTTCGTTGGAAGATCTTTCTTAACGCTTGCTCGTACTTTAGACTGACATTCATTTAGATTGTTTGTAGAGTCCTGTAGAATCTATGTTAAACTGAATGAAATTTGCAATCAATGTAAAAGGCAGTCCAAATAACTATTTAATTTATGTATTAAGGTAGATTGTTTTCGTTACATCCACATTTCTTCAGGGTGAGACAAACTTTTTAGCCGGTGATAAAGAATTTTGATTAAAGTACGGCTGGCTTAGTTGATTAAAAAGAAACTGATTGCATTGAGCTGAGGAAAGGCTTACTAATTAACAGAAATAAATTGTTTTAGTTTCACAGTGATGAAAGATGATGAGCTGTTATACAGAAAAAGAATCTTAACTAGGATGTTTCCACAATATTCCGCATAATGTATTGAAAATTGAATATTTAAATGGTAGAGATGTACCGTATACTTTTTAGTGTGAAAAATTCTGAAAATAGATCTCCCGCAGGCTGTCGTTTTTGATGCATCCTAAAATCGAGCAGTCGATGAATGCTACTTTGCACTAACTGAATTATTCATCAATCAAGTATCGTAGATTTACGAAAAACGAATAACTTCGAGTTAGCTGAAAGTTAGAAAATAAGTTTTTGTAATATTGCACAAACTGCTCAAAAATTTTGGATTTAATCTGTAATTACTAAAATGAAAATGAATCGTCAATGAACCTAGAGTTTTTTGGCCTCAAGTGCTGATGCTGACAGTCATTCTAGGGAACTTGGGCTCCGAAAAAATTGAGGCATTCAATTCTGGACCGGCCATGTTCTCGCAGCACCAATTTACGCTCTAAGCAGTTTTTGGCCAGACGCAGATCTTGGTTTGATGCAGAATTTGGCAAAACCCTGATTTTGGCTCGACACAGGTTTTGACACGACGCAGGTTTAGGTTCGGCTCAAGTTTTGGCACGACGCTGGTTTAGGCGACGCAGCGGCTCGCTGACCGCTGCGATGACGAGCACTTTAGGCTTCACAAGATTTAAGCCGAATCGGCTTAAGATTTTAGCGACTCCTCGTTCCATCCTCGCAAAAAAAATAGAAATTTCGCCGGGATACATACAAAGCCTCTTGAAATTCCGCACGAAGGTTGAAGGCTTGAGGGGGTTTTTGGGTGAGAGAACTCCGCATGCTGAGAGATCAGTGGGGAGAGCAGCCCTCAGTGAAACTTAGCGTCAAACTCAAGTTTATTCAGGGGAAATATCAGCCCCGTCCCTCCATGGAATGCTGGTACTACCTAAAGCAGTGAACGGAAGTTAAGAAATAAAGGACTTCTATTATAGAATATTTCAGTCGACTCGTCTTACGCTTTCCACCTAACGAAAAATAGCACAACGAATATTCAGTATCAAAGACTTAAATCTCACGTACAATTGTGTCTAAATTGTTTCATTGCGAAGCATGCAATAATAAATCGTTTATTTCCGTAATGAGATCGTTGATTGAGCCTTGTGGACCATCCATTGATGCGTCGCTCATTAGCCCTGCCCTGGACTTTAAAATCTCTTCATGACGTTAGCAGCAGCTGAGGGACCTGCTCTCCTCTTCCCCTCTGAGCCTCCTCACTGCCTCCCGTGAGGGGCGTCGTGACGCAGCTCCTCAAGGCCTCAAGACAATAATAGCGATGTTGCTGTCGCCATGGTTGCGTGTTACATAAGTTACGCACTGCATGACCTGCTCTCCTGTCTGATTTTATGCAGGGCAGGAAGGAGAAATGCAGAACTTACCGGGTTCAAATTCTTGCATTCATTCTTCATTCTACATCTGTGAGAACCCACCCTAAGCCAGTGA
>VOMN01128965.1:0-29220 GCA_014899125.1 Orchestia grillus | reverse complement strand
CCGCCTCGTGTGATTCCGACAACTTCCTTTCTAGTTCTGCAACGAGAGCTGATATTCGACATCGAGTCTCGGGGCGCGTCAGTTCTGACAGCGACTTGTGGAGCCGCTTTCTCTTTCTCATAGACACCCACCAAACCAAACAACATGCTTTTCTTTATTCAGCTGTACGAATGGCAAAACTTGGTTATCTAGTAGCTCAACGTAGACACGCTGGTCCAGTTTGGTGCATGTCTCAGCTAAAGCACTCGCTTCTCTGTAGATGAAACAGCTCCAAAGCATGGCATACCCTCCTCCTTCTTTTATCTCCCCTTGCGCACAGACTTCTTCGTAGCCTTCATGAGGTCTTCGATGAACACGACTGTAAACATCATTGCTATAGAGGCAGAATCGTGGTTCGTCTGACTACATGACCCTAATTCACCCTTCTACAGTCTACTGTGCGTGTGCTTCGGCCTAGTTTAAACAAATGGTCGTTTGGGTATGAGCTAGGTAAGCTTGAAGTTTCACGGTGGAAATTCATGACGTTCAAGGGCTGGACGACTGGGAATGCCTAAAATTTCTCTTCAGCGAAGAATGGAGAGATACTTTATAATCTAAGCGTAGGAAACGATTCGTAGATTAGTACCTGACTTCAAAAACGAGACCATAAAGCTACGCACAAAGCAGGAAATTCGTTTCGGCAAGATGTGTGTTGTGCCAACGTTCAATGCGAGGGCGGCTGGCAGCATTCAGACTAGACATTAACAGTCGTTCTCTGTATTGGGACCCAGACTCTTCAACTCTCTGCCAAAAGGTCTGAGAGAATTCGATGGTTCCCTTGGACGTCTTTAAGAATAAGCTAGATAACTTTCTACAAACTATCCCTGATAGGCCTTCTAGCCTAACTATCATCAACTCACAGACGGAAGCGGTCTCATTCAATAGCTTGCAGATATGCGAAGGCACACCATGCATACAAAGTGGCGGCACCCCTGTGTGGCCCGGGCGTAAAGGCCCAAAAATCTTCAAGGTATTCAAGGTATGTAACATCGGTTGTTTACGAACTGCTCTGCTCCGTCCATCCATTGCGAGGAGTTCCCAAAGAAGAGTTCGTTCAGAAACAGGAAATTAAGGGCCATCATTGACGTTTCGCTCTTTCGCTCTAGTGCCGTCCTTGATTAAAAATGATTCCGGTCAAGAATTCGGACACATGGCAGCGGCAATTATTGGTTAAAATTGCATTCTATCTCCAATTTTGCGATAAATTACTGTATATACCGAATTAATTGCATTGTTGGAAGACTTGCATTACAACGTGGCATAAAACAATAGCAAATTCCTCTACTTACATCACTGGGTTTTTCTTAGCCTGACCAAATGCAATAGCCCTTTTTGTCCCTCTGAGGTGTCTTACTTCCCTCCCATCATCGTGAAGCAACTTAAGAACATATTTATATCTTTAGAACTCGTTTGTAGCTCCCATTTGAAGGGAGAAGGATCTGCAATCATTGAAGGCATTTAGGATTTAAGTATCATTGATGTGTTTGTCGAGCTCGCGTAATGGCAAATGTAACCCTGGAGACAGCAGAATGAAAGCTGTCAAAATTTACAATTTGTCATCAACGTGTGCATCAATCTTGCCTTTCATTTTACCTATCGATGTGTCACATTTTTGAGAAACATTTAGTCTTATTAGTGTGAAGTTCTCTACTGATGACTTTTTCACTCATTACCAGAAGGCTTTCAGGAGGCTGTCAGATCAGTTTTCAAATTCATGCACGTCCTCATGAGCTCATTTTGAATTTTCCACATCAAAGGTCGACGGGACTGAGTATCATTTTTTTGTAGAGAACCTGGCTTGAATAAGTTAACCCGTGAGCAATATTCATTCAACTTACGAATAATTAAACCAACGGTATATTTGCAAAGCAATTAAATTGCGTTTTAACTATTTGGTTGCACGTGAGGGGCTTTAAGGGTAAAATAAAAACCAACGGTTAAGTATGGCACGTTAAACTTCGTAGAAATCTTTCTGTACGATATTCCTTTCGAATGGAGCAGAGCTATTTGCTTTCGTAGACATTCTAAAGCTTTTTTGACTTTCAGCATGACGTCCTTTAGGTGAATCTGTGCTACGACGCCTCATCACTGATCAACTGTCAAATTTCTCGCCAGACCAAGTTGAGTTTCTTCACGAAATACCTAGAGTGTTTTACAAGTGATTTAGATACGATGTGATCATAAAATACCATAATTATCGTGTAAATGTTGCTTCTAGGATTTGGCTTGATACCTTTGCCCCGTGCCATATACGGTTTAGTGTATATGAGGTCGTTTACTTGCAAAGTTCATCACATTGTTGTAAAATTTTACTCTCCCAACTAAAAATTTTTTTGTGTTGAATTTTTAACTATTTTTGGTTGTGAGATTCTTAATAAAGAATGGATTTTAAAGTGAGTAATTACCTGTTCGTAATTCACAACTTGTATATTTTTGTTGATGAATTTCTACCATAGATCATATTAAAATGTTTTAGTTTGCGGCAATGCATAAAACTGGGATTGTTGGTAAATTATAATCAATTATTGGTAATTTATTTCATGAAAACTATATTAAAGAATAATCATTCTTATTTTTAGCCTTTCCAAGGGTCGGAGTAATTGAATGGTGTCCATTAATGTCCTTTTACGGATGCTCTGCAATTTGCTTTCGATGTATGTCTAACTTATTTTAGGTGCTATTTGAATCGTGTGCACAGAATTTTTAGTTTCAATATTGGATTAGGTTATTAGTTACTTGAAGCTCCTTTGCCACATGGAATGCGATATTAAGAGGGGGAAAAGAAGGGACAATTTAGTAACGACTTGAAAGAACGTGGATTCTATGCCCAGGTGTGATCCCCAACAAGACTCCTGTGCATTGAAACAGCTAGTTAATGAAGAAAAGGAAGGCAAAATAAAGAATTTTCAGCTAAGAAGGCATGAAAATAGAAAGGAGCAGAGTGGGCACGAAACATGAAAGTACCGACGGCCTAGCTAGAACTGCGGTAACCTAAAAGTTACCTCTGGGGTATAGATAGACGAACATAACTAGCCTAGTGCTTTTGCCTATAGTCTACCCTATGCCCTCTGAGGATATTTTCAGTTTCTAGTTTTCAAATATTTGCTCATTAGTAAAGAGCTTTAACTCGTATTATGACAACCTGGAGTTAAACTGTGAAACACAAATTAAATCGTGCATGAAAAAGAATAGGTGAAGTATGTATGCAAATATATAAACAGGTACATCGAGTTCTATGAGTACGTACTCCAAAAAGCACAGTAATATAATAACACGCACCGTGTTATTTTATAACATGAGTTTACAAAGAGCCCTCCAGGTGCTATCACTTGCAGCCTCCACCTATGAGCGAAAGCTCACATTGAGATGCGGTAAGGGTTCTAAGTAATTTGATTTCACTTCTCTTCGAACAACAGGCGAGCAGCTGCGCTGCGTTTTACGGGCGCTGTGGCCGGGCTCACAATCGTCTCTCGGACGGCGTTGGTGCTGTAGTTGAGCTCAGAGCGCTCGGTCATCCAGACTCGTTCATTCTGTCAAATGAACTTGGAGCATTGCGTTATGCAGGCTGGGTTGCAGGAGATAAGATACTGCAGTTTATTGCTCCGAAGAAAAGAGTAGCCAAGGTTTGTGTTTGTGTTTCAGGAAGGTGTCATTTTCATCAAGCGTTTCATTTTTAACGTTCAAAAATACTTCATAGGCTTTAACACAAATAGGCGGATCATGTAATATTTGTGGAAATCAGGCATGGTTCTATTAAAGCTTCTAACATCCCCCTCATTAATTAGCAATGGTAAGCAAAATTTTGCAAAATATACAGATTAGTGATCTGCATTTGAACAATTTGTCTATACTACAATAGTCTCTCACCTAATCATAATTTTTTCTAAAAATATTGAAAGTTTTTTTCGATTTCTAGAGTATCAATAATATACAAAAGGAAAAAATCCTCAATGTCTTATATAAATATATACAGGTACTTTACTGGGGTTCCTACAAACATAAATGTTTAGCGGTTCATTGAGAGACATCTTTCGTATTTTACTTGACCAAGCTGTCGACAAACTGCATTAAAGTCGTTTTCAAAGTAGGCTAACTTTTCAGAAGTTTGAGAAATGCTGGGTACATGGATGTCCAGCGTACAAAGAGGGATATTTCCTTTCATTTGTTTTGTATATTGTTGGGGTGTTTAGTCTAAATAATTTCATGTGAAGGAATATACGACGGACTCGTATATATCAGAGATATTCTGATATCGGTTGAAACAGTTTTAATTTGTAGATATTAAACTTGATTCCATAAATGTCTTTTGCTTAGTCTGCTCGCATCATGATGAAATTTTGAATTTTTTAATGATTGAGAGGTATAAATGAATACATTACCTTAGAATGTCAATAATTTGGAGTTAACAACGCTTCTCACCCAAGTTCGCCATGCCTCAGTCAGCATGCTGTATACATGATGCATACCATACTTTTATCTATAACTACATCAGTTGATTCGTCATAATAGTTAGCTTTTTGAGATATTATTCTGCCGTTCAAGATTTGAAATCACTTCAGCTATATATGAAACAACAAATTTTTATTGCAAAAATATACATGTAAACGAGAAGCTATACATCCGAATGAGTCAAATTTTTACAGAAGCTTTTCCTGACACAGCATTTCTAACACAATTAATAACTCATCATCGAGAGAGGGGAAGTTCTGGGTTCATTTTTGCAGGTTCAATGAAAGACATCTCCCTGATTTCACAATTATGACTGAGCTTTCGATTATCTGCACGAAAGTCGTTATCACGCAAGAAAACTTTTCAGAGGTAGGAGTTATGGTATGTAAATGTGTATTTTATATACGGGAAGGGATGTTATTTTCGTTTCTTGTGAATATTACTGGTGCGTCCGATCAAATAATGTAATGGGATTATACAATCGGTTTGCAGATGTCAAAGGTATTGTGATATCGGTTACCGGTTACAACAGCTTTAAAGTTGAACCAGATAAAACGAATCTCAAAAAATTTTCTTCGTTTTGGCCATTTGCACTAAGATAAAATGAAATTTCGCCAGTTGATGGTCTAACCGGTTTGTTGGATGTTTAAAAAACTGAAGAAATTACTTGCTTCCTTACTACATTCGCTCCGGGGTNTTGGTCGGTCTTAGATATTCGGGGCTTGGATGCTTCTACGATGGTTTTAGATTTCTTAAGAAATTAATTTCGAAGTGTTGCTGTTTTTGTTTGAACACTATTTGATGTTTCCCATTTCAGTGCCTCTTAATTGACTTTAACTTCCTAGGTTAAAAGCTCTATTCGCGAAGGAGGTGATGATACTCTTCTTTTGATTGGTAGGGCGATTAGAAATGAAGTCTAAATATATGTCAAAGTATGTCGGCTTGAAATAAATTTTTGAAATTTTGAGAGCGGTTCTCATTGAGTGCGGTTATGTTAAGCTCAGAAAATTGGTTGTTACTTTTTTTCCGAGGTGAATTAAGTGTCTTCACTGATGGTATTTCAAAATTCACGAACATTTTTTCCGGTAGTCTGAGGAATAACGATAAGAATGTGATCTACATATCTCATCCAAATTACAATCAGATTTGGAGAATTTTTGAAAATATATTCTTCAAGGTTTTACGTAGTTGTTTCTGCGATGGCAACTGACATACTGCTCCCCATTGGAGTGCCTAGGTTTTATCTTAATTTTTTATTATTCCAATAGAAAACTGTAGATTTTAGACATGAATCAATGAAATCCATCATTACATGGAGCTAGTGAGAGGTGCGTATTCTTATCCAAATCTCCGGTTCAAGCGAGTAGTTTTTCTGCGCAGGTTTTGGCCATTATTGCGGGATTGAAGTGAAGAGAGCTTTAACGTCAAACGCAACAAAAGTATCATCCCTCGGAATGATGGAATTTTCAAATTAAATCTTCAACATTTAGGTATTCCTTTGTTTCTACATAGTTTTTTCTGACAGAGAGTTGATAATTTTGCACCAATGTCTTGAGTAGAGGCGTCACCGAAAGACATGATGTGTCTAATTGGATATCTTCCATGTGTAATTTTATGTCTATAAAACCTCGAGGCACTAGGTGAATTTGAATACAATCTCTAGAACCCAGTTCTTTTGGTAATTTGTTGTTCCTCCTTTAGAGTTTATAATTTGTGATATACCTGAATTTTTCAGGACTAAATAGGACTTTATACAATCTATTAATAAGGTTTTAAATTATTCACATGACTTTTTATTTTTTACATTGTAATGTGATCCATCAATGACAACTTTTGTTTTCGGGAACGATAGATATCAATTCATCTGCTTTTAATTATTGAAGAGTTTTTTTCAATTGTAGTTAAGTATTTTAACTTGGGCATTTATAACAGTCACAACTTGCGCACGAAGGAGTTATTTATCATTGCCTTGCAATCCGCAAATGCTATCTGTAGCTCTTTCTGTGGCTGTCAGGAGTTTCAATTTGTCAGACTTCGTCAGATTCAATCCATTGTTAAGCCAGCCTTTGTGACCTACTTTTATTTCACTGTCACCTATAAGTTTGTGAAATAGGTTTTTAATGCGGTCTTATTGGTTGACTTGAGCTTTCGGATGCTTAATTGTACATCCAAGTATTAAACAGTTAACAATGTATCGCATCGAATGTAAATTTAATGATAAAGAAACTGTTCCTTATCAGAATAGAGGTTGGAGAAGAAGAAACAAAATAGTAATAACACCCGAAAATATCAAAGACTTCAGGAAGAAAATGTTAAAATCTCCTGTCATAAAAATGATTCGGGTATGGACCGTATAACATTAAGTCTAATCATCATAAGGAATTAGAAGTGTTATTGAAATTCTAAATGAGGCATGCATTTTTGTAGAGCACCATGTACAAGGTATGCTCCTAGTTCATAGATACGCTCATAAGAATGGATTTCATTTTGAAACCGAAACGTAGTTTTTGGTATATGAAGCAATAAATGCACAAAATGTCATTTTATTCAATGTGTTCATCCAATTCAGTTGTAAAAATGTTTTTGTGTGCTGGTTCTGTAGAGCATTCGAATTTAAAAAAAGGTATGAACATCGAGCAGCACCTTTTCGTGGCTCAATCAGTGAAAGCAAATATTATTTAAAACCGTAGAGTTCATTTCAAATAATATTACATACTAGACTACACGTGACCCGTTGGGTCAGATAAAATTTATCAAAATCTAACCGTACCCAAAAATATATCCTGTGCAGTTGAGTCGGTATCCACAATACAGGATTAAACGAAGAGTATAAATTTCGAATATCTTAGAGCCGTCAGACAAACGTGTGCACGGTTTCAAGAAAGCAAGCAAGCAAGACGACCAGAGTTTTAGTATTATATATATGTATAGATTTATTCAAAAACCTCAGTATTTGACCTCAATTCAGTAAAACATGCATTGCTATTGGTTGATAAATTACATTAACTTTCGTGATAATTACTAAATATTTTCCCCGAAAATAAGAATCTCCTGCAAAAGCCTCGGCAATGGCTCACGTATGAAATTATTTCTAGTTGAAGGAACTATCACTTCACTGTCAATTAAAGTAGGGCAACCGTTCGCAACGATTCCTTATTTCTCATGCATCATTACGACCGTAGCGTGACATTCCTCTGCTATTGGAGGGTTGGAGGGGAGTCGCTTTGTTAAATTTTCAGCTATTTAGCTTAATGTTTTCCCTCACCCACCGCCAGGACAGGGCTTTGGCCCGCACCTTCTGGTCCCATTAGCCATCAGCCTCGGTTCTCGCCACCAGCTCCTGTGGCGAGCTCGTATCCTCTGTTCAGTTAGGCTTCAACGCTCCTCTGAACCTTGATGACGTGCATTGGTGACGATATTACTCTCAATACTTTTTTTTCATTGACGTTAAATGAGAGTAGGCACTTAGAAAATGGCGCCCGTTGATATAAAGTAAAGAGCAACGGAAAGGAACTATGAATAAATTTAAAACTCCGGGAAGTTTTTTCACGAAGTGATTTCTAAAGTTGTTGATGGTTATTTGAAGGTCAACGGATCTGATGAATGAATTTTTTTTTCACTGGATAAGAACATGTAATTATACAATCGTAAATATCGCAGTCAGCCAGATAACTCATCAGCATAAAATTGAAAAACAATTAACAAATTATTACATGCTGCTAAAATTATCTCTAATTTTAGTAATTATTCGATGTCATAGATCAAATGATAAATTTCAGCCGTAAATAATAACTAGAGGAAGAAATTCACATTAGTCGTATCCACTTTACCGCCCTATAGCTTAATTTTCTCAAGTACGCGTTGAAAAGCTGCTCGAAACAGTAGTAACAGTAGTAACCTGAAGGTAGGTAACGCTTGGATTTCGCAGAGTGGAATGATAAGCAATAATGACTCTGCCTTCTTTTTAAATCACATTCATGAACCGTAATATTATCAGTTTATAATGACTTTACATTCGCAAATGGGATAAAGCGTTTATATTCTTACCTAAACATTGTACTGCTGATTACCGCACAATTTGAGGCAGCTGCAACATTAAACTCTCGAAGCGTCCACTCGGAATGTTTTCCATGTCTAACAGAAAATTCTTTTTCTCGCATTTCGCTTCTCGTGCTTGTCTCGAAATTCGGCAAAATAAATAAACCCTGAATATTGACATGTTACCATTCAAAGCGTTGGATACACATCGTCATCATTCGCTGAAACTAGGTTAATGCTCAGAGTTCATTTTTATTCATAGAACTTGAGCAGCGCCTCACTTTATCAGGACTCGAACTTGAAAATAAAAGTCACCTTTAAGGATGGATTCTTAGCCTACAACTTCCAATTTTTTTTAGAGTAAGATCAGATTACCAGTCCTTGTCCCGGCTCGTTTAGCATAGATTGTAGCGAGTTGAAATGACGATCACTGCTTTTCGCTTCGATTTAATACAACATAAGCCTTCGTATTTCGTTGTAAAAAGTAGGAAATAGGATTTCTGCTTCATGGCCATCAAAGGAGATTTCATCACGCATGCACATATTTACTGTGCTGGTCCTGCTCATTACTCTGCACTTCTTGTCGACTCGGCAAATTTTGCTAAAAGCATCTTGTCCATGCTTGATGTAGTTCGACAAGCAATTTAATCCTCTGCGTAACTCCGAAAACAGGTCTGAATTGATGCACTTGAAAAAGTTTGGGGATTCAGTGAGTGCGCTTTAAATTCTTGTTATGGAAAACAAAAAGTAACGAGAAAACTGCATGTATTGGTCAATTGGACCGCTTTCAATCACTGTGCTAATAAAAACAGAACTTCTAGATTGGAAATTTAAAATGCAATTGATAACATTAATTTTAAAAGAAATACTGTATGTGCGCTCTTAAAAGCTGCAATTGATGCAGAAATTACAAGAATATCGTGAGAATTTCAAACTCTTTCTATGCCCAAAAGCTTACACTCGTTAATTCTTATCTACATTGCTCCTCAGTCTTCTTCGAGAAATGAAAAATCATTTTTTCCATTCGTTTAGCATTAAATCTTTTACGTTTTTCATATTATTGCAATTGATATTCATTATAGTGAAACTGTAATTCAATTCAATTTAAAAATTGAAATTTGTTTTTCACTTTCATTATATGAAGATGAGTTACTTTCTTGGCAGTTTTGCCAACGTTTTGCTGATCATGACATCTTTTTATTTTTATCATGGGTAAATTCATATTTTATTCGTTTTAATGAATATATTGGAACATGTTCAAAGACATTTCTAGTTCATGGCAGTAATTTGGATTCATTGGATTACATATACGATTTATACACCTAAAAGTCTGTCCATGAGTAACTCCGAATGGGATTGAGAAGAGCCTTAGCATTCTGGTACAGCTGGTTTTTGCTCAGGGGCCCCCGAAGAAACTGAGCCACACGTTAATCTGTGTATCTTGAGTGAATTGCCGTATATATATACACTGCTTCAATGTACACAGGTTAGACTCTGCTAATTTAGGTAATGTACGTAGTATCGCCAGCGTTACTGTTGAGCAAAAAACGGAGAAAGTGATGATGAGTCCACAAGTTACCATTGTTTTCATGTCCGTACAGCAGTCACAGCACCGCTACGCCTTCACGTAGGACTGTGTGTGTGTGGATGTTGTGGTGCCCAACCTTGTACAAAACTAGAAGCTAGTATTTTGTATGAAACTAAATAGTACCTACAACAAAAAACTTCGTCATTATAGGGTTGATTTAGCGCACACGTTACATTATTTAAACTTACGTCATCACACTCATTGCAATACTATCGATTGCAAGGACGGTATCATTTGACATATTTATACACTACATAATACTGGAAAAATTGGCACAGTTTTTCTGCAGTTTATCGACGTTTTTGCAGAGTTCACTTACCACCTCCTCATTGGCAGTGCAATGGTGCGGTCGGTCGCTGTGTCTGAACACTGCTGCCGAGGACAACTACTGCCGATATCAGCAAGCGGCCGTTAGCCAATTTCTCGTCTATAAAAATAATCAGCGCAATAAGCTCATATTACATCAGAAAAATACCATCATTGCCATAAGCTGCTTGAGATCTACGCAACTGCGTTAATTTTTAACAGAGATAAGCTCTGACTTACGGCTATATGAGCACCTAATATCTAGCGATAGAGCCTGGCATTCAACCCCGACACTGAACTCATGTAGGTGAGCACTCAGTGGTTATATAAGATTGTGAATTTTTTATGTCACAAAAATAACTTTTTATGACAGTTTATGAAATCATGAATGGAGAAGGTGTTTAACCAAGTAACTTCTTTTATTCTTCCAGTAGTTCGGCAAGAAATTCAAGATTTGAGTCATTACTTTCCAGATTGGTAAGTTCTATAATTGTTTACCTGGTTACTTTGCGATACCCGTGAGTCTGAATACATTCAAGAAACTATGAAAGTTCACTCCTCGGAAATTAAGAAGCATGTACAGAACACGCTCGTTCCAACGTGAGCTATACCTCTATTATTAATTAACAACTGGCCCGAAACTAGTAGTGAAGTATCCAACAATTAATAATCAACTAACGTACACTAGCTACTACAATAGTCAACTACCCTGTAATTAATAGTGAACTCGCCTGCAATTAATAGTGAACTAGGCTACTTAAGTCGTCCGTCCAACTTCTATGGATTCAATTAAATACATATCATTTGTAGTGTAAGAAATATGAGGCTTTTATATTTATCCATCGACAAGCTTTCTACGGTATTTGAGAGTCTTTTGATTCAAATTTTTATTTTACGAATGTGTGGTAGGAAGCTGATATGATTAAACGTAACAAATTATTTTTCCATAAAAAGTTATGTACTACAATAAACTACAGAATTAGGGAGCTCTTTTCTTCTAAAAATTGATTGTGACTCTTAACCGTGGTAACATTTTTGTGTCAATGAATGTTTGAAAGTTTAAGTTATAAATGCTAAATGTACCCGTACTTGTAGACCTACGCGTAGATGAAGCCAGGTCTACGTGTGCCAGACAGCTTTGTTATGCCACAAAGCTGGATTTAAAATTTGTTACGAGGCTTTATGAAGTAACGTACTGCAGAGAGATTATGTAAAGAATAAATGACTTCCGTGCAATCAATAAATAAACGTGTCTATTATGGAAGAAGAACATGCATTCAAATCGATCTTGCTGCGAGCATACTTATTCGGTATAATATAACGCTACATCTTTGTGTGGAACTAAATACTGAATACCCATAATATAAAATGAACGTATTGCAGGTTCAGGAGGATAACCTTTCAATTTGATATGAAGCTTAACGTTTTGAGTGAGCCACAGAAATTAAAAAACTGCAAAGGAAATGTTAAAATAGATTTCTATCCGAGCTCAACTTAGAAGTAACACCTTCAGCCACTCAAACTATACCCTCAGATGGCTCCACATTCGCATTCTCTCCTGCGAATGAATATCGCAAACATAGCCGTTATATCGCTCATGTCGTTCGCACAATATAGTCGATTGTATGGCAACTTCAGATATGGCAACTAAGTCTATGTCCATTCCAGATATCAAGCGATTTGTTTCAGCAAACATGCTGCCTGTTGCTGCTGCTGGTGACATTTCACGAGAAGAAATATTCTAGCTTGTAGCAGTTGAGGAGTTTGCAGTCCAAGAGAAAGATTCGAGGCAAGGGAGCAACAATACTCCCAATAACGCGATACTTTGTAGTACTTCTTAGTCGGTCTTCATCTTATCTAAATACTGTGTAAAACCAATCTGCCAAGCTCGCATTGCGTATGACAGATAAGGTAGAAAACATGATGGCAAGGTATTTCGAGTCAACGTGCTCAAGCAAGAACTGTAGAGTTGCATGTTTGGAAAATGTGATTGTACTCAACTTATAATAACAAGATTGGCTACATTGCTCCATATAGGGTTCATTGTCATAGACAGCATGTCTTTTGCTTCATCGGGTATTAGGTGTACTTCCCATGTCAGACATCTCAACAACAGACCAACAACAGCCTGTGTCAAGTGTTGGTGCATGATAGTTTTTCTTAGAACTCAAAACCATTAACTCAAAAATGTATCAGTTGTTACCAAGTTTTGTAAGATGCTTCCAAATGAGGTTTTTACTATCATGTAAGAGTTTAACATCGGTCAGCCTAACACTAAGGAAAATTGTTAAAAGAATTTAATTTAGTGTGAGCTTAACTGTGCCAACATTTTTTACAGGCATGAAAAGTCTATGAAACACTGAATGTTTACAATTTTAACCTATACCAAAGATACTGAAATAGGGTTTGAACATTGCAAACGTTTTCATATCAGTATTTTTTAACACATTTAAAACTAAACATAATTATGACTAATGTACTCTCCGCGCACTTGAACAATAGCTAGAAGGTGTTTGTTTGTAGATTTCACTATATTTTCAACTTCATTTGCAGTAATACCTTTAGCACAAGTTTCAAGTTCACTCAACAGGTGATTTTTCGATAAAATATCCGTCACATTTCCTGGCTCTACTTTACCAGTCTATATTTAGACCACACATTTGTGCTCTTACGTTAACAGGCAAATGTGGAGACGTTTTTCAATTACATTAATAACTGTCATCCAAACCTTAAAGTCACGAGGGAAGGAGAGAGAAACGACCAAATTGCCTTTCTGGATGCTTTTGTTAAGAAATATAATTCTAAATGTATTACGTCAGTTTATGGAAAACCTATATGTACCGGTCTATGTGTGAATAATTTCAGTTGCATTTTCGAAAGGAATAAAAAACTTGCGTTACCTCTTAATTGCATAGAGAGTATCGTGCGTCACGTTCCTATCAACTTCTCCGTGGGAAAATAGACTAAATTTATAATATGTTTTCATAAAACAACTATCCAAAATTCTCAATTTAGAATATCGTGTAAAAGTTTTGAAATTAAAAGTTTTTGCCTCCTCTAACCCTTTCAGTGGTGAAATAAAAAATGTTTGTTGAGCCTCCTTTTTTGGGCTATCTGAACTCAGAGATGCCTGAGGAATTCAATGAATTAGTTCAAATTTTTTTTCGTGGTTCATTTTCATTTTAGCCTTCGTATTTAGAGTTTTATGTTTTAAACTGGTATTTCTGAGGTTGTTTTCAGCTGCGATGATAGAAGTCTAGTATTCCGAAACGTATGCAAAAGAATTTTAATCAAAGAAGTTCCAATTACGTTGGTCCTTCTTTTTATCTTGAAAATTAGGTTCCCCAACAACTGACCTATTAGTACTATATGGATGTGTACTCGAAGCTATGATTATGTACCTGGACACAAACTACAGCAGTGGGGAAAAGCACGTAAAAAAGGCGTGCGTTTTAGCAGATATGCACATAAGATGCGTCAGTAGGAGAGCTATTCTTCAGTAAGACCAAAAAACTCAAAATGGAAATTTTTTTCCTATTCCGCATCTGCGTGCAGTCGTACCCGAAACAATGGCTTACTACTACTTCTCCTCATACCCGAGAGTTTCGAGAGTTTTTTGGGCTGTACAGAAGTAAATTTTGAACAGTTGAGTGAAGTTTTTTCCAGTTATGTGCTCATACCAGTGGTAGAGCACAAGAAAATATTTGATAAATGTATCTCAGGAGTACTATAACTCTTAATGGTTATTACCTACTGTTTTTTGTCAGTTTGGTTCCACTCTGTAGGTATATGGCAAGGGAAATTCAGCAATTTTAATTTATAGAGTAGAATTCAGCGCATAATATCAGTATTGAAAAATGTAGCAATTTATCTTTAATTGTTTAGAAACTAACTTCCGTTGTAATTCATACGAACTTTCTGAATAAAGCACCGTATTCTTTTTATAGTATTTAATTTATATCCTGTTGGTCATATATGAGAATGAAATGGCCTCAGCATGATGACTTGTATAGCGAAGGTACCCATACACAAGATACACATAACGAAGGTCGATATGCACACGTACAATTTTTCGGCTTCTTACATCCGTATCAACGATTTCAGACCGAAGGTGAATCTCGTGTATAAAAATATTACAAAATATTGTAAAGATGTATTTTAAAGCTACACCATTCAGATCAAAGATAAACGAGGTGTGAAAACGATTCACGAAAATGCCACTGATGATACGACACGAGGCCAGCTAGCAGGGACGAGTAGAGCCACAAGAATACAAATGTAACCTCGAGAGCTTGCAGCACTCCGCTGCAAACGACGATGTGAGATGGAAAGGAGTAAAATAAATGCGTACACCTACGAGAGTTTCTCGCACATGAAATATCAATGCACGCCTTGAGCATCACTACCAGGAGTTTCACGAGGTGGGCCAAGAAACTGTTACTAATTTTATATTGAGTAATACTCGGAAATTCATTGAGTAATACTATGAGGAAATTAACCTCATAGACACCAATCATAAATGGAAACAATGTGGCCAATTACTAAATTTGCTATCGTACAGATTATCATACGATAAGCCGCAATGAAAAACGATTTATGTAAGATTATACACTCATCTACGCAGCTATCACCAGAGTAAAAATTCTTCACATCATAATAATTGCTTTCAATCAATCAAAAAACGTAAAAGCAGTAGTTCTGGGGCTTGTGAATAACTCTGAAAAAAAAATGTAGGTAGGCTAACTGTGAAAGGAACAGCAAGTAAATTTCAAGCCCATGGTACTGTTGTGCACCATTTACATGTTTTCTTGTATTCGGACGGTTACGTGACGGTCGCAATTCCTTCTGTTTCTGCTCAGTTGAGTACCAGCCCCAGACCTGCCAGCGATCCTTCCTCTGCTTAACGGAAACACGGCAGAGACTGTCGATCAATTCACTGTGCAAGAGTCGCAGCGATATTAGCTCTATGTCTAGCCAACTTTCGCAATGGGTTCAAATTTCGATACTGATCATTCTTCACTAACACAGATCACTTACTGAATACTGATCACTTCGACACTTTTCCCTAACAAAAAATGTGTGAAGATTATACAGGGCGTCCCAAAAAACGAAGCCCGTTGTGAATATAAAAAAATTCGAAAACTATTCGATGTACTTTTTATTTTGTAACTTAGTAACCACGAAGACTCGTTTCTTAGTTAAATGTATCTTTTCTAGTAGGAGGTTAAAACAGTTTTATGAGATTATTAAGATAGTGGGATATGCATAATTGGCACGTTCGTCACGTTAAATTATACTATCACAAAGACATGCCAACGTTCAGTGAACAAATGATATCGCTATTTTTTCTAAAATTTAAACTAAGGTTAATATGTGACGTGTAAGTGCATTGTTTGACTTTTATGCGCAAACATGTTTTTGAAAGCCTTCAGTAGAGTAGATACAGGTAAATATTTTTTAACGATATTTTATTAAAACGTATAGCATTTGTTGAAAAGCGTTCGACGAAGAATATGGTCAAAAAAGATAAAAATATAGCCAATAGTTTTCGAATTATATTATTCTCATTCGATTTTCCGTTTTTCGTGGGGCAACATGTATAGAGCGCTCAGAACCTTAATTTGTAAGTCTCCGGTAGGGTCATAACAACAAAATTATCAGTTCCTAATAAGTCCGTTACTAATAAGTCAGTTACCGAATAAGTTAGTTACTAATTGTGACCCAATTAGTAACGGACCCACCGAATGCTGGAGGAAACTAGGTCCATCCTCCAGCGATACAACAATCCTGTGGGACTTGCTGTTGGAGAAGCGCTCTACATTCTCCTACAGTAGCCCAGAATCTACTACCAATGTGCTGGCTTTGTCCACACGCTTCCACTTATTTCCTGATTTGAGAGTCAATTGTAAAATGTTATATGTTTGTATATATGATGCGTATACAATGTACTTGCGTCAGATTTGTTTAAATTTTTAGAACGACTTAATTCTTGATGATGAATTCATGTGAGATATGAAACGTCGAAAATAAAATGCAGCTTGCCTTTGGGAACTTGATTTTTCGTCTCAACCCAGCATTACAGGCCCAAGTGAGGAAACTCGAGAAAACCAACAGAAAAATTGTAAATGAGTTGCCCCTGGTCTTAAATAACACCTGTCTTAGAGAGAACTTGTTTCATGTTTAGACCAAAAAAGTTAATACAGATGAAGGTAAACAATTTTGTCGGCTATAATTGATATTATGTACTAAAATACTTTGAGTCGTAATAACTGCCGAAGTGTCAAATTCTTTACGCCCGGTTGTTATTACCTCTTATTTGTAGCCAAAGTTTTAAGAAGTTTTGTTGCTATAAAATTACCTAATTTTGTTTGGGGTAGTTCTTCATCTTCTATATCCTTAATTCTTTATTCATTTCTTAATTCATAGTCATTGTCATAAGCATGTCAAATACCTTGTGGGTTATTATCGCTTCTAAGTACCAACTCTTTTGCTGAATATCATTGGTATGAACTTACCTTATTCCCTGCGGGTCGTTGTTTTCATAAACTAGCAAAATGTTCACTTTTTGTCATTGCTATGACGTTTCCATATTTATTAAACTCTAACTAGTTTAAAAGAATAAGTTAAAGATTCCATGAATATGCTGCCAGGAACAAATCAAACGTCTCGGTTTTTTGCCAGCCCACAATCTTGACGCTCGCGAACGCTGGTCGGTCAGTGGTAGGAGGGCGCTCCTAATCTGACCAAACGCTTAGAGCCTCCCTGACGTCTGACAGAACAGCCTCAACGTACAATATTTTTACCATCCTATAACTAATTATCTAAGCCTAGTGTCCAAGACAGCATCTTCAAAGCGTCTTATCGCCGATAAGGCAGTAAAACGGTTGTTTTTGAAAAACATCACACAAAACGTGCTTTCTTTTGATATGATTATTTTCATGATGTAACGCGTTCATTCACGCTTCCATCGAGATATTAACGCTCTAAATAGATTTTAAAAATAATTAAAGTGGGTTGGACTCCCTAATTTCTAGTTGTGCTACAAACCTGTGAAATCTTCAAATATCGGCGAATGATTTCTTTTGAGTAACAATCAATCCTGAAACATTTCACCAGAAAAGTATACGGAACACTAATTTCTAAGAGAACATTTTTACATTCTGCTCTTGTCCCAAAATTCACTAATGTTGAATAACTTATTTCAGTCAGGAACTAAAGCGCTCATTGTATTCAGTACGAACAAAAAATATTTTAGAGTACCTCAGAGCAGCGAGAAAGAATTAGAAACAGGTCCTGTAAAGGGGCAAATTCTCCGTACCAGATCAAGCCAACAACTACCAGCTGTCGAAGCCGGAAGAAGAAGGGCTTTCAAAGTAATTCCGAACCTTCAAAGTTATTTCGAGGCCCTTAAAGTTATTCTTGAAGGAGGGTTGGGAGACCGAAGCAAGATTTAGGTCGATCAGGGCCTCGGCAAATTGAACTTGGTCCAAGCAAGTTGCAGCGACAACTGCAAGGCCACAAACATAACAATCTGTACATGTAATGGTCCGTGAAGTTCAGTCAATGACTGGCTCGGGTGGCTCGACTTCTGCTCCCAAGGAATTATCCACCACCAGATTTTTCCTATCAGAAATGTTGATTCACGACTCTAGCACATCGTGGCTGCTTTCTTCATTTTCTTAATTGTACTCAAAGGAGGTACAAATAAGATCGCAGAATGTCGTGCTTAGTCTCAAACGAAAACTTTAAAAACCTTAGTCGAAAATATTCTCAAACGATGAATGATATAAAATGCTGAAATCTAAACAATTACAGAAGAACAAATTCTATAATCTTATTTACCCACAAGATTCATTCATAGAAATATTATCCAATGAATATTTCGTGATGTTTTTCGACTGACAATTTTGGAATATACATTGACCATCTTTTATAATGCACGGTGCTTGTTTACTCGAAATATGGTTCACAAAAAATATTTCTACGAAGGCTGGCTTGATGACTCGGGCAAGAAGTTTAGTAAAAGCACTTAAGATGAACTGAATAAACTTTCTATTGTTAATCTAAAGTTATTAGACTACAACTTTGACTGTTTATGCGGGACAAGCAAGCAGTACCAAAGATGAAATTTTAAAGTCTTACCTTGGAGGTTCCATTATGATTTTTTTGTTCTTCGCTCTCAGATATTCCAAAATTAAACGAAAATATGTTAGAAAACTGATTTAATATGCTAGTTGAACAGTTTAATTAGAAATAAATTAGAAATGAGACGAGAATAAAGAAACATATGCAAAAGCGGAGCTCAAGTGAGCATGAGCTAGACAAGGAGGGTAGCATGAGAGGGGCACGGCGGCCCTGGGGTCGTGGCAGTCGGCAGACCTGGCGGCGACGGCCGTCCGCATCTCCCTCACTCCATGCACGAGCCGTCTCACAGCGCTCAACACAACGGACATAAATAAGCTTAGATTTAGTCCACTGACTTGCAGTCATAAGCATGAAAGACTCTTGTACCGGCACTCTGAACAGATTTGGTAAGTGTAATTCTGCGGAAATGGAGGAAAAATTCATAAGTAATTCGACACTTAATTTCATTCGCTTAGGGGCCTCCGTAACCAGCTCATGATGCTGAAGTTCTTTTGCAACATTATTCGTCGGGTGTAATGGGAAGCTATAAACCAGACAATTTTACCGCTGATGCTGCTGAGCCAAAGCCAACAGCGTAACGTTATTCTTGAGGTCTTTTTAAAATTCTAACAGTGAAAACAAGACATTACTGCCATACGATGAATCCTGTCATAGTTAGGGTAAAATGACCATGTCCACCATTAAATTTTTATGACACCTACTGCATCAGCAGCACTAAAGAAATAAACCTAATTGATACTGGGAAGATAAAAACCTATCTGTCGTGCAATTATACCTTTCATACAATATTTAGTAATAGTCTTTCAAATTAACAACTTGTTTTTGCGGCGTAATAATAAGTAAATGCCTTCTCTCTGTAAATTTACCGCTGTTTTGAAATTCTGAAGTCTTCCCCATTATTTACATTGTCTTTAGATCTGACTGTGCAACATAGCACTGCTCTGGTTAGCACAAATTTATCGCATTGTAAGTTGAACTTGAACTTAAACCAAAGAATTCTTCACTCGAACGTTTTTTCAGTGAAGTGCTGGTGCTTCAGCACTTATCGATTATTAATTAGCGTTCTTCGAAAGCATTTATGAGCACACAAAACATAACTAAATTTAAGCGTCACATGAGAGAGCATTTGCAGGAAAAACAAGGCTTCGCTGAGGAACTTTGGAAAAGATTCTCAATATACTAAACAAGACATTTATGAGATACCTGTGTGAAATTTTAACGCTATTTATGATTACACTGACTAGCTCAGTTCCTCGAGCGTGAGATCCGGACAAATAGTGGTACAAATGATTTTCATTCTCATCGCTTGTTGAGGCCACCTCGGAACACTCAGAAAATTTTTTCCAAGTCGAAATTAAGATTCTTGTGTGAATATCACTCATTAATGGTGGTTCACAAAAAACTATACTGTCTCTTTATAAGCACATAATTTTAACACTTAATTGATGTGGAAACAATTTTTTTAGTTTGTCAAAGGAAATTGTTCTGACTAAGAAAGCGAAGTGAATAGTGAATACTGTCTTAAGCTCGACTTCAAGAATTCATGATGCGAGAACTGATAAATTACTTTTTGTACGGAGCAAATGTTTTTCTAAAAATTAATCTATTTTGATTTACTCTGATCTCAAGTTAAAACTAATTTGATGAAAAATTAACCATCACTCATGCTTATTACAAGAATGTCACCCATGCTTAATTTCGCTCAAAATTTATCCGCCCAAAGATAGATTGCAGATGCTCAATGACCGTTCATCGCAACTTGCTGCACAAACAACAGGAAGCTATGAAGTGATGATAGAAAAACTCCATGAAGCCATTCTTGAATGAATATCGCATTTGCAGAATACCTATATAAGTCTATTAAGGTTTGAATCATACCGATTTTTTATGAAGAAATAAAGTTCATTTCGTTTTAAATATAAAATATATACAGTATTTTTATTTTTTATCTATTAACAAGCATTATTTGCTCGTAAAATTCCCGATTTTGCGTTGCTGTAAGTCGGGAGTAAAAATTAAAAAGAATAATTAAAGTTCTTTAGTAAAGTAAAGAGTTAGGTAGATCTAAAAAACGATTCAACTTTTACGGAACTTGATGTATACATAAAAAATATAGCAATTCAAATAAAACTCAGTATGTGGATATCTAAAATAGCATAACACACGTTGACTCTTGAATTTATCCTTCATCGTGTTCATGGAGTTTTCAAGACCTTTAGAATCTATAGTAGCTAAATACGGCCAATATATTTACCAAGCACCGGCATAAAGAAATGGTTACTGAATCCGATGCATCGCACTTGCTACCTACACCCGAAGTGTTCAAATCTGTGTTCATAAATTTGAATCCCAATTGAAGCTTAAATATAGCTATTGACTTATTTTGAAATGCAGTCACAGCAATAATTTTAGGTAAATATTTAGGCATTCACTGGTAGAAGCGTTTTGTGATATTAATTCAATGGACTGTTCAAATTCTTAATATCTTCATAAGCCGGACATGGGATTATCGATTATTTCTGAAGAGTATTTGTTCTCACTTCGAGAAACAAATTCGTGGTCTGGAATCAGTGTCAAAAATACACTCATGTGACTCTGTGCATAATTTCTTCGTCATACTTATCAATAAATTTAAAAAATGGTCATGTTCTCGGAACCAATATGCAGGTAGGCAATGTGAGTACCTCCCAACGCTGGTTTCATTTACGAAGAAATTACTTTACCTATGAGAAAAGTTCATAATAGGATTTCGAACGGCAATTCCGTTGAAGTGTTCTCCAATTCCCTCAAACTTCATATTATTCACTAGAGTAATGACCACATCCAAGTGATCTAGTTCATACTTTGAGAATACCATGTCTTATTTCAGGAATAATTGCGTTTAATAAGAACACACAGGAAACCAAATTTGCCAGGAAGTACGATTGAACTGTAAAATAATTTTTGCCTGTGAGCATTACTGAGAGTTAGTTTGTCTCGTGTCACTTCATACTTGAACGATTGTCAACGTATCATTTTGGGCGACTATTTTGCATTTATGTTACTTATCACATTGTGCGATTGTTGAAGTGATGATAAAAATAATCTTTGAAGCCCATGAGTATACATGATTTACTTTGTATATACTGTTTCTGGAATGAATGATGGTCAAAATAGGATCTAAGAAAACTATAGATTGCCTAAATTTCATAGCCACTAAGTGATAGGACACATGAATGAATTCCTTGTTTTACCATTGGAGTTCCAAAACACAATTAATTTCCATTGCTTGAACTTGAATTATCAAGGAATTCCGATCATAATTTTAGCTCATGTATCACATTTGCCTTGAATTTGAGCGAAATGCATTTTACACTAGTTTTAAATAAAAAGTAGCTATTTAAAAAACTTTTTCGTTCCGCAGAACTAAGTTTTTCGTATGTGAATATTCTATTTCTATACGTTCTAAATGTATGCAATGTTAAAATCAATGCAATCTTCAACTCCTCTCTCACTTTCGATGGCTTAGCAGGAGAAGAGTCTAAAAAAGTAAATGAAATATTAGATGTTTTTACCGTAGACTAAACTTTAAGGTAGGAAACTACTCTAGAAGTTTTTACCGTAGGTAACTAAGTCGGGTTAGTCGTACGTATGTAGAAAGAAAATGTTTTCTTTGAATACTATAGCCTTCTAACAAAATGTTAACACAAGTATTTTGATCAAGGACGGAAGCTTGGGTCACTCCAATGCCAACCACATAAAATTTGGTCTAAGTAGACGCCCTTCCACTCAGTGTGACACGATTATCACAACACTCGGTCTCTTTGAAGCGGAACAAAGGGGAGTCTAAAGAGAGATATGAATGAAGCTAGGGCTTTTCAGTAAGAGAAAACACGGAAACGAGAATCACATCCCACCGTGGACGCAGCCCTTCGGGCACTGAGCTGCCTCAGACCTCAGTGCCCGGGCTCGACGCCGTCTTAAATGGTCGAGTTAAAGCAGCACCAGGCACAAGCGGCCTCCCACCGCAGGTAATGCAAAGCTTCATTCAGCGGTAATTGCTGAGCTCTTCTGCTGTCATAACACAAGGTGCTCACAACCACCGAATGGTCCTCTTTTTCAATTCTTTTGTCCTACTATTTCACTCAAAGTTTTTTTATTGGAACTTGATACCCGGAGTATTAAAAGCCTACTAGCGTTAAAGTTGACAAATACTCTTCCTCCAGAGCTTTTGAGTTGTACATTGATCACCTTCAGTGAAGACTGTTATAGAAAAGATGAGTTCTACATAGAGTATATAATTGCATGACTATGTATACGTTTATGAGACGAGATAAGTTACAAAGTTGCAGGAGATATCAAAGTTCACCACCTAACATGAAAATTTTAATAGGACAAAGGTATCACAAGAGATCAATGAATTGAATATTAGCAATTGTTTGAACAACTATTCAATGAATTGAAATACGGTGATTTTTACAGAAGGGACCAAAAAGAATCTCCTTCAACACCTAGTGTATCGAACGGGGTTTCAAAAACTAGGCATCTATGAAATTCTCAGACTTATCAGTTCTATTTTTATATCTTTTATTCTTAAAAGATACGTATAGGGAAAAGTTTATTGGATGAGCCGACAGACCTATATGAACTCACGGCATCCATCGAGGCAGAAATCGACAAATTGGACAGGAACTCACGAGTGCCGTAACAAACAGCTTTCCCACATGAAAAATATCGTTTCAACATTTAATTGAAAAACTTTCTAGTCTTCAGATTCTGTTGCTTTTGAGTTTTGAGAATCTTTCTATTATTTCTGAAGTTATTTTAGATTCTTTTTTTGGTCCCGTAGTTAGAAATCAACCTTTACGTCTGGTAACTTTAGATCAGTAGCATTACACTTGACTGAAATTTTGAAACATTTTTGGCGCATTGGATAGTTACAAGTGTCTGAATAATCCTTATTATTATTATGAAGCGAATTTTTTTTCGGGCCGGTGCATTGGAACAGACGCAACTCCACGCTAGGCAACGCTCGTGTGAAGACGATGCGACGTATCCACACCATAGATAGCTTCACATTGGCTACACTGATACTAGCGGACGACATTCCTGAAAAGCCTAGTTGGAACTAAATCTTTTTATCTAAGCATACTACCAATGGGGAATCTATTATGAAAAAATATTTTTGAGTCCATTTTGTGGGCGTTATTTATTTTCGATCGAACGATCTAGTTTCTGAATATAATCATTGACTTTCTGATTGCTACATGGTAGGCAAAAATGAATTGTTTCACGGAGGAATCCTAGAAAAAATTGCACGTTCATGATAAAACATAATAAGTCGACTTATTAAATATTGCACTCAAGTTTATGGAGATTACCATTTCGGTAAAAAAATCATCTGAAAACCCTAATTCAGTTGTAAAGAGAGCAAATTTCGGAAAAAATTTGCACGCTCTTTGAAATAAAAACTGTTGTTTTGTAGTTTTTGACTTGACTGAAGTTCCTTCGAAATAAATGCTTATACAAGTGGCGTATATGTATTCATGCTTTAATCACACTAAATATGCTATAACATGTTTAAGGCATGTAAGAAATATTCACTGTTTTTCTAGTTTTTCACCGCAAAGAAACACTCTACAACTATTATACTGAAAACGTAACTTAAAGAACGAAAATTTTAAAAATCTTCTAGTAAATTAATGAAGCACCAATAAAGGCCGGAGGAAAATTAACAATTTTTTTTCCACCAATGGCCGAAACGGAAGAAACAACAATGTAGCCTTGGACTCGTACACTAAATATACTTGAATAATGATGCTGAAATATTGCACAGATATTCTCATCTTAAGTGAAAACTAATTATTTTCGGCAGAATATTTCCCAAGATAAATTTTATTAATTCAATTTCACAACAGGAGGTGATCCTAAGGAGACAACAATATTGAAGAACTGAAATGTTTTACGCAAAATGACACTTTGAAAATAATTTATTGACAGTGTCAAATCCACTTTTGTGCTGTCGCCAGGACCGGGCTTATATACAACGTAAATTTTGAGCGCTCTCACGCCGTCGTGTCGTCTTGTTCGATTGGAAGTTCATAGTAGACAGGTGTGCGCTCGGCCTCCGCAATGCACATTAATCTTACTGACGAGAAGGACGCTTACCATTTCTGAGCTACTGTAAATTAAGAGAGCGAGTTCCTCGGAACATTAAGTGCTCGTGTAATTCGAGCTCCCGCAAGCGCGAACGGACAGCTGTTGTTTCAATGATGCGTGTCCGTCATTTTTGAGATTTGAGTTAAAATTAGGGTGATGGTTACTAAGCTAACTTTTCAGTTCGAAATATTTTAAAAATATTTCAGTCCATTTTTAAATATTCAATAACATTTGGAAGTTTCAGACCATAGAGAGAAATGTGTTTATTCTTACTGTTTTTTCATAAAGGAACATTTGCCTAAATGAAAATTCACCCTTAAGAAGAATTTCAAAAACTGAAATTTCTTGAAACTACAGGCCGAATTATAATTATCTACACGACTTTAACTACAGTATAAAATTGGATCAAAGTTCACATGTTAGTTGAAAGGTGACTGAACGATATTAACTTCATACCAAACCATCCATGAGACAGTTTCCTTATTTTCAAAGATAGGATGGAACTTGGAACACCGTTGAAAACATGTATTCGAGAAAAGTAACGAGCTTGAGGAAGGACGTGACAAGCATTCGCTCATCATCAGCAATAAGAATGCTGAGTCATTAACATAACATCAAACAAAGAAAAAAGAATTACGAGATAAATAGTGTTGTTACATGTACCAAACAGAACTGTTACAAATGCAAAGTGCAACCAATTATCCAAGGATTTGGCGAAGAAGCCTGTTTAAAACATGTTTCTCTTTGAAAATGTACGTCGATTCTAAAAGCCTGAGCCTTAAAGGGTATCGCCTACTCCCAAAATCGTAAAAGTTGTTTACTTACCTGGGTATTACACCTGTCCGCGAGTTATCTGATGACCGAATATAATGGACTGGCTGAAACATTGTTCACGCAATAACTCCTACTACGATGTTCGGCTACCCTGCAACCACGAATAAGGGAAATCATCCCATTGTATTCCGATACACATTGGGCACAACAGAATTTATAAATGAGGGACGCCAGCATCGGAGCATGTGGCTCATGTTTGAAACGAAAAAAGGACCCAAATTGAACCTGTCTACTAAAATGACAGAATCCATTTACATATATTTTATGCCATGTTAATTAGACAGGATGCAAAGGCATTGCTCTTTCTTGATGTCCGTTAATAAAAGCAAACAAGACGAGACGAATTAGAAAACTCCTCACATGTTTAGCAAATTCGTTGGTTTCTAAAAATTCCTCTGCTTCTCCATCTCCATAAGCTGTAGCTCTAATCATCTTAAATACTAAACAGCTATTAACGAAGACTCACAAATAAAATTCTTTTTCAAAATTGAAAAGATATTCTAAAATGTGAATATTATTAATGTTTGGGGACATTCAAGAAGAATATTCCACGAACATTGATATGAACACCGCAGATGAGTAGCGTGCTCGTATACGTGCATAAAAGTATGTACATTTCGATCATATGTAGGAATGTTGAACATTACATGTTAGAAAGTACAGATAAATACCATTCACTATCATGCAAACATTTGAAAGTATGACCATCAAATTACTATCGCACCAAATATTTGAACGTTGATTTTTTAGAAGAAAAAACATACATGAATAATTTTTTGTAATCTAACTCATACTGCATTCTAAGATATCGTATATAGAACTTCAATGTAATATGTTTAACTTCATTCATGTTCTATTTACGAACTTTGAATGTGGTTTCGGGACTGCACGTGGATGCCATGCAGACCATTCGTCTGAAAAAACTTTGGATGGCTTTTGTCCGTGTTTTTCCGTAGCGCTCAACCTAGAGGCCTGTTTTTTTCTGGTGAGGAACAAGAATTACAGTTCGAATATATTTCGTCTTTAGGCTCACCAGCTTGTAACGCCTGGAAGGAAAGAATATATCGACCTCATCGTTTTTGTGACTCATATGTGTGGTGAATAAATTAAAAGGTATCCTAGAAAACCTATGCGCTTTGCACTTGAAGATGAAATGTACTAGGTCTGTACAAAAAGTATTCAGCTATATTTTTTCACATTAGCGAAGGATAATTTTGGTATGGCAACTGTGTGTACTCGTCGAAGAATCCTTCTTGTGCGCGAGTGAATATTAGCATCCTTGCAGCACCGCTGGTCGCGTCAGTAGCTGCCAGAGACTACATAGTTCCGTACGTGCTCGTCCCATCAAAATTTTCTCGAAGATGACCGAACGAGTACAGTTGCAGAATGCTCAGCTGTTGAAGACTGTGATTACTAAGGACTAAACCTAGGAATATGGGTACGATCCGGAAGCCAAGACATAGTCACCACAATAGAAGCACCCACATTCCGCGCGGTAAAAAAAACAGGTTCGGAGCAAAGTGAGAGTGATACTGCTTGTTGTTTCAACTACCGATCAGTGTGCATCATGAGTACGTACAAGTAGGGTAGACTATCAACAAGAAATACTGCCGAGGTCTCTTCCGTCATCTTCGTAATGCAGTTCAACACAAGAGACGTGATCGTGAGGGCTGCCCGCAATTGGCACCTGCATCGCCAGAGTCCACAAGCTCATTCACCACACCTGGTCTAGAATTTTCTGACCATAGACGGCATTCCGCAAGTTTGCCAGCCTCTATACTCACCTGACATGGCCCTGTATGTTTTCTAGTTGGTTCCGAAGATGAAGACAACCCGTAACGGTCTTTTTTTTTGAGACTCGCGAGGAGATAATAGACAATCAGACGGAACAGCTTCGCACCTTCTTAAAGGAAGCTTTCCAGAACTGCTTCCAGCGATAGAAGGACGGCTGTACTAAGCGAGTATTTTTTACAGACCTCGTATATGTCTAAATTAGGGCACAGTCAGGAAGAAAGGTTTTGATATCAAAAATATATTCATGTATTAAAATTAGGTATTTGCAAACAGAATACATTATTATGATAAAAAACTCAATGCCATCAGATGGTTTGTAGTGCAAACAGCATCCAATCCGAAGGCTCAATGTTTGACTCAATTGCAATTAATGAAAAAACTGTGAATCAAGGAACGTGTGGAAACGAGCCAGTGATGGCAACAACGCGGAGGTGATGGCAACAACGCTGCGGTGATGGCAACAACGCGGAGGTGATGGCAACAACGGCGTGGAGATGGCAAAAACGCAGGGTGATGGCAACAACGCGGAGGTGATGGCAACAACGCGACGGTGATGGCAGCAGCGCGGTGGTGATGGCAACAACGCGGCGGTGATAACCAAATCGCTGGGTGATGGCAACAACGCGGCGGTGAGACTGACATTGCGTGCCTCGATAGCTGTGGATGTCTCAGAATTGGCATTTCAAGTTTTCTCAACCGACGCGTAAAAGGCGCCAGGACTACGGAGATGAGGTATAAAACCCAAACTCAATTTCACGTATGCTATGTAAGAATATAAAGCATTATGAATAACATGAAATTTCAATGAATGTCTAAATCTTAGTCGATTTTAATATGCATCATCCTCGTAAGGGAAGCTATGCTGAAGAATGGAGACCACCAAAATCTAAATTACAGAACCTTTTCAGTCAACCGCTGAAATGAGCTTTGCGTATCAAGAGATAATGAGTTTATAATTTCCAAAAAGCAATTATGGAATTTCACAGTAACTTACCGTCACACTGGGTTTAGTCTTTGGTATGCGCCAGTCGGAAATTTAGGCTTGATTACCATCGTTTTGCAGAAAATTTTCTAGTTAAATATGGCTCTGGCATTGACTCATTGATCGCTTACGCGTTAATAATAACATGGGACCAGGACAGAGTCGGTTGGGACGTATGTTGAGTCCGTAATTCTTGATGATATCGCAAGAGTCTTGCGAATAATTAAGCTGAGTTCATTTCACCGCGTATCCACTTGCATCGCAGAGATCTTTGCGTTTATTGCGCATAAGACCTTCCAGCGATATATCATCCTGTAGATTACATACAGGGTCGTCGGGCTCACCTGTCCAGCGACGGTGTTACCGCAGCTCCATAGAATTTATTACCAAATAAGTTCTTGGCGGCTGGTAGCACTGATAAATACCGTACTCCTTCCCTGCTTGTCTGCCTGATTAATTATCATTTTGATTCATGCCTTTATTATGAATTCGTACTGTGTTGTGAGAAAAGTCATCAATCCTAATAATTTATTCCATTTCTTTGAACGTGCAGGGCAACCGCCATCTAATGTGAAATTGTGAAATTTTGGATACCCGGTTTTGTAGTGGCCCTTCTTCTAATTCTGTCGTAAACTGCAACAATCCTTGATTTAAATACTCAACAGCTCCTTAATGTTCACACTGGGATAACAGTTTAGATCAACAGCGCAATTTTCTCGAACAATTATTTCACATTATACTTATATATACTACCTAATGATAAAATTTTACGAATGTAAAAACCGCCAGAAGATAGCTTTCTCTGTTTTAAAGGTGCTGTTTAATTTAGTCTGAAAACGAGCCTAAAAAATGTCGTAAAAATCCGTAAAAGCAGGACGCAATGGTCCCCTCAAATTTTTCTACTTCT
>VOMN01128958.1:0-15634 GCA_014899125.1 Orchestia grillus | reverse complement strand
TTAAATTGAACTTGACTTATTTTAAATAAAAATTAAAAAGGTGTAGTACAGTTGGATTCACTTCGTTGAAACCGATCAATGGAAATCGAACTAAATTCATACTCACTTTGTGTCTGAAAAAATCAACTCTTAGATTTATTCGCAACTGCTGTTGCTCTCAAAGAACGCTCGCTCGTACGCCTCTTCCGTGGAACCAATTCAATGTTTCCTGCTGTGGCAATTAAACAAACCCAAAAAAGTTTTTCCTGAGCCAATAGGAGCAGTATAGCAAAACTAAACATATTTGAAGTATACGTTAATTAATGTACTGAACCGTTTCAGTGGTCACTAGAATTGGTTTCCTCAATATGCCAACAAACGTTTTTGAACGACACACCTCTTGCGCGTTACTCCATAGAAGTAAATAAAAAATTAGAAAGAATTAATTCACGATTTAGTTTTGAGGAAAGAATCTTCAGCCGAGGCATTTTTTATCCCGTCTATAATTCCCGTTATCTCCAGAAATGCGGTGAATAGCCTTGTTTTTCTTGAATCCTACGGACTGAGCGATATTCACAGAGTTAAAATAAGCCCTTGGACGACACTCGTGGAAGTTTATTGAAGTGATTGTCCATGTCAACATGAATTTGAACTGTTTAGTAGCATCAGTTGTTATTCATAGCGAAGCTGGTAACATCTGAAACATTAATTTGTCACAAGTAATTATCATTTTATAAAGTGCTACAATCAAATAAGGAATGACAGAAAATGAAGAAGACTCAGGAGGGGCACTAGTTGCAGAATGCAACTGTGTTAAGTTGGGCAGTTAGGCATCCTTATATTTCCTTTCCTCTTTACTCGTCATCTCTCCCACGGGAAGTCGGCATTCACTGGAAAAGGTAACCCCCAATGTCGAGTGTTTATGATTCATATTCATTATCAATTTTTCGTAGCGTTGAGATACACCCTGTTGGTATTCAAACTCCCTCTTCTGGTCAAACCCAAGGCACAACTACGTAGGATTAGAACATATTATTCTTCATCAGTAATTTTCAGTGGAGTGCCACTCGTGTTCAGAGGAATGATTTTACCACCTGTTGATGTGAAATAAAGCTCATTCCAAATGAAAATACGTACATGCTCGCTAAGAAATTAATTTTGTTCGTATCTTAATTATGATTCATGAACGGTTTTAAATTAATGCGCCGTAATACTTACACTGCTAATCAAATTAATAGACGAAGAACTAATTTTTATCGTTTTACGTTAGAATTACACTTGAATTTTGTATCATTTCGAATCTTGCGTTACGGCGGTAAAATAACGAACACTTAAAATAATACTATTTGTTCTGTAAACTGAATGGCAACGAGAATACTTTTGAAGTTAGAATGTTACTCTAAGCAGAGACGTGAATAATTTCATCGTTGATTTTAGCGTTCGTTTCAGAGGGTCTACAGGGCATGAACTCATCCCACTGAAAGACACAAATTCAAAAGTTTACATTTGATATAAGATAAGATTATACCTCTTCTTCGGGCATAAAAAATGGAAATGACATTAGCGTTCTACTACAAAGAATTATTGCTCCGAAAATTTTTAGTGCGTTGTTTTGAACTAATTGTGAATTAAATGATTGGTCAATCTAACATCATGAAATAAATTTACTACAATTCAGTTTTCTTTCAAGATTATTTCTGCGAAGGTTCACTTTTTTTGAGAAGTTAATTCACAAATGATCAAAAAAATACGTCATGCATGCCACACAAAATGCGCATACCGACTCCTATTAATGTGTCTTCTAATTGTGATGTTCCTCTCAGAACCGTGTCTTGAGAGCGCAATATAATTTTTGAAAAATTTTCTCTCATACAATTTTGTGACACTTCTCAGCTTTTATAAATCTATTTCACCTGATCCACCAAATCCTTACAGATCTGAAATCATGTTTCCCTTGAAATGCGAACTGCCTTTGATGGGAATGAAAATGGCGAGCACAGAACAACATGATTACGTTTTTTTTTCAGAAAAGTCAAGCATTTCTGCAGGATCTGCCCAAATTCTGGGTCGAGTTACCATTGACGAGCTGATCAGTCGCATGCATTCGCTTGCCCAGTGGTCTCTTGTTAAGTATAAGTAAATTGTGCTGTCGTTCGCTATTGACGTGCAGAGGCAAATGCATGATCGGAATAATCTTCGCATTTTTCGAACATGAAAATTTTCCACATTTTTTAGATATTTATCACTTTTTTACATAGTGATCACATTTTTAAACATCGTATTTTTCCCTAAAAAACATGTATTATTGGGAATCTTACTAACAATCATGATAATGAGTAATTTTATTGAGATTCATGATCATAACTAATACGTATTCCAGTATTCAAGACGTTAGGGTAGTAGTCAGAGACTCTCAAAAGACCGATGCTTAACATTTTCTACGTTGTTGTAATAATTATCGAGTTATTTTATGTCTTCAAAGTTGATTGGAAAAAATTATCAGAAGTACTGTTTCCGCTGCATTTACGACAGTGTGGGGCTTCAGTTTGACATTGTTCTTACTTGTTTTAGTGTTCATTTTGCTGTTGTGACACCTGGAAGAGGTAATACGTACATGTACACATGTATACGTACAGCTGCTCTGAGAAATGGTGCCGAACTGCCGTTTCTACGCTTGATGAACTCTTTTTTCATTTGGATATTTTTCTGTAAAAACAAAAGAATCATTCAAATTTATTAAGCTTTTCGTGGTTAACGAAGATTTCTAGTTAATATGCGTGCATATTACATAGTTCAAGCGAAATCGTCTCCACAGAAAACATTGGCTTAATCTATTTTCTCGTTTTTATTTTCATCAAACTGAAGATTGTCAGTGATGTGACGATTATCACGCTTCAAAACACCACAAATCAGACCAGCCGCTCTCAATCACGTCTGACAGACACTTGTTATACATTCCTCAGCTATTCGGTGAATATTTAAAGAGGGATATAAAAAATGAAATCACTGTTTATTATTCAATAATTTCGAAACACCTACTCATGCCGTAAATTTAATAATTACACTCCCGCGTGAGATTAGAAAGCATAAGTCTTTTTGTTTCGAAATTAGTGAATTATTATTTATGAAACAGTGAGTAGATTTTTTAAGAAACCCTCCGTATTTATTTTTATTTATTTAGAATTATTATTTATGAAACAGCGAGTACATTTTTTAAGAAACCCGTACTTATTTTGAGTTATTTGTTTATTTTGAATTATTATTTATGAAACAGCGAGTACATTTTTTAAGAAGCCCTTCGTATTTATTCTGAAACCGTCGAGTTGGAGGCGAACAGGGGAGACATCACGAGCGTGATCTAATGGACTTAAGTCAACAATAACGGGTGCAAGTTTTGTGGTTCGAATTGGCAATTCTATCCAAATAAACGATGACATGCCCTAAAAAAATCTCACTCATGACTGCAAAGAAATAGTTACAATTCCTTTCAATCTTTCAAATTTACATTTATGGAACTAGTGCAAATGCTACGGTTTCACTAAGATTTTAAGGCTTTGCGTTTGCTTTTTGTACTCATAGAATTAAAGTAAAAAAAGAGTACAGATTTAGCAATAATTTAGCCTCACGAATTTAATTCCACAAGATATGAACGTTTGAGTCTCAAGCAATTACTATCCCCAGCTGTAAAGCCTTTTTCTTTGTAGCACCTCACCATAATTTCGAAGAACTGCTACCTTATGCTTAAAATCTAAAACAGTTCTGATTCTGAAATTAATTTTTATCCCTCTCATTTGGAGCCTGCAAAATAAACGTCTATGGCAATCTAATAATTAATTTGAGCGCTATAAAGTCCTCTCTACAGTAGAAGTTCAAGTTTATATTTTTTGCAGAGTGTCCCTCTTCCTCCTCGTAAAACGAAGCCAGGCGTCCGCCGGCCTAACTCAATGGGATCCATCTTTCAGCCGACAAAAATAAAAGGTTTTTAGTTTTTATTTTGTGAATGCAATTGTAGAAACTGGCGGCTGTATCTGAGTTCTCTTCTCAGTCCAAGTCGACCTCAAACTACCAGGCACTAATTCTACCTAATAGGCGGGCCTTTGTTTCCTTTTGTTCTTAACTCGGTGCTAATGCAATCCCAAATGTAAACCAGCACGCCGCTAATCTAAGCTAATTCGAGGGTGGCTTTTTAATGCCAGCCTTTGAAAGTAAACCCACAGAGCCCGCCGACTAACGGCCCTCTAATCACACGTTCCTTTCCAAATGACGGCGTAATTGCGTACAGACAGACGGACGTGCTGGCAGACAGGCCTCTGCTTTTGTGCTGCCAGCTCCTGCTCCTTGTGGCCCTCTAACTTCACGGCTACTAAATGTAAGAATATCCCATTCATCTCAGAATTAACCACAGATAATAATTCTTCTACCCTGATCATAGATTAATTCTCAGCAAAACATTTGATGCTCCTGGTTATTAAACACATGAATATTTTCTCCATTTCAGCATGAACTACAGATTTGATTCTCTCAGTACGCCGTTGCTTCATTGTTTTTAAATGCCTTGATGATCCCGGCTACCAAGAACATGAATATTTAGCGATTATTCCTTGATCGAGCTCGAGGCTGTCGAAACCTGAAGGTCCCTATCAAGACGAAGACTCCAGGCAAACTCTTGTACTCGAGCTTTCTTTCGGTCTTTCGTGCTCTTCAATCGTTGCTCGTCAGAGTGCTGGGTGTGCCTCCTTAGAATGCGGTTTTATTCCTTTGTTTCAATAAAATTCACGCCGAAAAATCTACGTTCTTGAGCGTTGTACTCCGATGCGAAGTTTAGCGTTTATGCAATATGGCACTGGAATTAGATTTGCGGGTAGGTTTTACTTCTGCTCTTAAGTTTACACTTGCATCCGCTAAAATAATCCTAGTACGCATAGACTAACTAAATGGCTGATCGAACTTAGAAAATGGGGTTCATTTTATTTCAAAATTAAATTGATGAATTTTCGTTGTGCGTTCTTCACCAATAGCAATAGTTAACGAAGACAGCTGCTGAGCAGGGCGTGAATCATTCAGTAAAAGTCCGACGCCAAATAATAGCTCTCGAACTCCCATGGACACAAACTGGGTGAGGCAAAAGTTCTGATAGATTTGCTTTCAGACTAACTCACTTACGATGCATAATTTCTACAGATTTATTTATTTATTTAACTTAGCGGAGTACACGTTCCATTTAAACGTTAGTTTTGAAAACTAATGGATTGAAGATGACGTCATCCAGGTGTAGCCCATGTGTGGTCACGCACTCATCGAGTGTCCTGCCGTGGCTACCAAAAACACGACCCAACAATTGATTTTGTGCGACAGGAATTTCGTGGTGTACGGCCTCTAAATTTGAAATGGTCCTAAGTGAACGTGTGTTTCTACCTATGTTCATCCATGACTTAACCCATTCGAAGAGGCGCAGCTGTTCATAGATCTATCAAAAACCAAGTCGATTTAACTGTGCGTCCGTATTTAGTTGCTGTGTTGTTTTTTACTCGATCTTAGTGGCACGTACGATATATCATCACTGGGTAAACCGCAAAAAGTAGTGAAGACTAAATATGGACGGAGTGGAAATTTGCAGAACAGGTTAGGTACTCTGTCTCTTAATATGGGCTTACATGCCTCCCATATGGAGAAATCGCATGCGCTGAAATCAGTGAACGGTTATCGGATAAAGCGATGTTGCCTTCACAAGAAGTTATGAGAACAGGGAGCTCCTCAAGTACTGAAACGACCTGGCATAGGCAGCCGACCCAACGAGGCTTGGTCCCTCAAGTGCGCTTACTCACATCCCTACGATAAAACCGCAGTAAACGATAAAAAACATTTTTTACTCTCAGACAATTTTTAGATGTCTTTAAAATGTAGCTAACTGTGATGATTACATACTGACCTGAGCGTTGCGGCACCGAGTTGCGACTTTCAACTCTCCCGAAATCGTAATTCCGTTTCTCGAAATCCAAACTCGTAAACGTGTTAGCAAAGTCGGACTAAGCTAAGTCCCAAAGTCAATTATACAGGGAACTTTTCTACGACTTTGGACACGGACAGGTGAAGTCGCAAAGTCGCAATTCGAAGTGAACCGTGGTCAGTTACCTCGTATGGCATTTCACATCCTCTTTGGCGTATATATAAGAGCGTAACATAAACAGTTTTTACATGTAGATATTAGTTTAGGCTTTGTTTTAACTGAAAGATAAATAAATGTGAGTTTTTCAATTTAATAAAAGCATGCTTGTGTGGGCTCCATGGCGTAGGGGTTAGCGTGATAGCCTCACAACCGAGAGGACCAGGGTTCGAGTATCGGCTGGCTCAGGCGAGGCTTTTCACGTGGCCACGGAGTACTTCCCTTGGAAAAGGAAGCTTAAATCACACATTGCTCACTTCCCTCACCACACCAGTCATTGTAAGGCTTTGAAAACCCAACGTAAAAACGTGTTGGAATTAATAAAGGTTCTTTCTGTTATCGCTTCAAAGTTTACTACGAAATTTAGCCCAGTCACTCCGGGGAAAATATGTCGAAGTTGTAAAGTTGAAAGTCGCAAGTCGCATTGGGGGATCAAAGATAGAGTCGTAAAATCGTTACCGCACCAGGTCTGGTGGCAAAGTTGAAAATTCAAAGTGAAACTTCAATAAATTGAAGTTGAGCTCATCTCTAGTTATATAAATGCACAAAGAAGTGTAGTGACTTTCGCATATTTAAACTGAACAAATCAAGTTTTAGTACGTGGATTCCAAAAGGTACGAAACGATTACAGTCTGGAGCTGGGATTTATATCAATTGTAAATTCAAAATCTTGTTTTGTGCACATGGAGTCGAATAGATTCATCGACTTTTAATGTCATAGTTTCCTTCCATCTGTTCTAGCTATTCATCAAGGCTCAAACGTTAAACATCATTGGAATTCATTTTACTGATACCTTTAAAATTTAGCTGTGAAACGCATGTATATATTTATGGTACTTTCCGAATTTTTTCGGAGGATTCGATCTAGTAATACAACATTCGTTGTTCAGCCGAGGTGTTCATGGCAACAAAGCTGTACATTATAACAAAAAATTCCCGGGAATGTATTTAATGTTCAAAAGTGAAAGTTAGACTCGGCTGGCATCGGCTGAAGCCTATTGGACAGGCAGTCACCGATGTTTTTGCGCATAGCATACTAAAGCTGCACTTGCATTTTCTCCGTAGAAAATGAAGCATGCGTTGAAGTATGAAGTATGAAGTGATACTCATGAGGAGTTGTTTCCCTGTTACGCTCTATAGTTGTGTTATTACAGAAGCATCTGAACCTTTAGGCCTTCTGAACCTTCTGTAAAGTAGTATTCGATCATGCAACATTGGCTAAGTTTCATTGAAGAATTAACACACTGTAACTATCGCCAGCCAACTGCTCAGGCAGAATCTTACAACTCTACGCTCACTACCGCAAAAGAAATGGCTGTCAAGACTTCATTAAAAACGATACACCTTGAAAACATTGCCGTTTGCTTTACCACCCATGCTGCACTGTGACAAAGCCTTTTCTATATGAATGAAAGATGATGATTCTTTAGCATCTCCGGAGCCGAATGGAATGCTCTCGGTTGTAAATCTGATATTGAATTATTGAATTGAATTTAACAATTCCACTGAGTTCGCCGCAGTCAACTCGCTCGAGAGAGGTTTTGGTCTCTGCCAGTGACGTCATGACACCCACGTGATTTTAGAACACTGTTACCAACTTTTTAGTCATAAAATAATTCAAAAGAGTAAGCATCACTGCCCTTAGGACTTTAAAATTCGAGCATCAATTTTCAAAGGCCAATCTTCGAAAGAACAGGAACTGGAATGGTTCCAAATACTAATTCACCAATGTTATTTATTTCCCAGATCAACGTTGAGAGTTCATTCTGCTGAATTTCGTGTGACTATTTAGATCACCAATATAGAATGTAATCATCAGGAGTTTTTATTCAACAATAAAATGTTTCCACAGTCATCGCCAGTAGCTTGATTTGCACTCTCACTTTCATTGTACTTTTCAGAATTGAAAGAAGATCTCAAAATTCCACAAACACGACTTTCAATGCAATTGTATATTAGATCTTAAGTAATTTTGTATTGTTTTTCACGTCTTTAAGTGTAAAATGAGTTGTTCTAATCGGTAAAACGTATTTGAGACGAGCAGTATATTTTACGTTAACTGCAAAATTATATTTATTCAATCTTGCAAGACTTTAACCGTACGTCATGACGTGTATCCATGGTTAGAAGTTAGAACCAAATAATGATCAAAATCAACAAAAAGTAGATTTTGTTTAGATATATACGCGCTAGTCACATTATTTCTACGTCCAGGAATGTTCTCGTAAAAATGAAACAGCTTTTTACATAATCTGTTTGGAATTGTGTAGCGATATGGGGCATTTCTTGCCGAAGATGAACCTGGGCATAAATTAACATGAAGCGCACCGCGTACCAACGGATCGTTCACCATCCCCAATTTTATGACCAAAGGTAGGCTGTCTGTCTGAAGGAATGCTCGAGTTTGCTCAACCGTCTGGCATCATCAGCATTTTATATTCCTCTTGTCCATTGTCTCCTTAATTTTAAGGGCGTCAATATGAATGTCCACGCTAGCGATCCTTCTTGTAGGAATCCCATCCGTGTCTGCAACTGGTAGTCTCTGTATTGTGGGGCCCGTCCGCAGCTTTTCTTTTGTTCCTGGGACGCCGGCCTCCATTGTTGCGGGCTCCCAATTACACCTAATAAACCTAAACCAAATGAGGAACTTTTATGCCCAAATGCCCCTCAATTACAGTCAGAGCATTCTAATTGTAGGTTCAGTAATTAGGCGAATACAGGCTTGACTATCTTATGAAGAGGCCGTCTCGACTGCCCACAATACCCACACGCTAGTTGAGACGCTGTCGGGCCCATACTTCGAGCCACGTCTCTCTCCTCTTATTGCTCATGAATGTTCACCTGTCGGAGGTGATTGATGGTCGCGCTTGTGGCTGCGTGAACACACCCCGAGTTCACATTTAATGGCTTCGCGCCAAACAGACAAGTGAATTCACACGTGAATTGGGCACAGACTCACTCTTCGGGAAAACGCCTCTCTGGCCATTTAGGTATTTTTGCGGCAGCTTTCTGTAGAAAGGCGACCTGCTAACGGCACACCATATCTGGAAACGATTGTGTGATGTTTTCACTTCTTTAGAACATCACGTATTTTGAATGTCGTTTAGTTAAGAAGCAGACACGTTAGCAAAAAATTTCTCAGTTTAAATTAACGGGAAGATCTTTTAACTCCAACGTGCGCAGCTTTTAGTTACAATATTTTGAATCAAAAATCAGTATAATAATGAGAAAAAATTTATTTGATGTATGGAAACTCCGAACAATACTTGACGATATCTGAATTATATCAAGAAATATCGATAAAATAATGAGTGCCACAACACAAAAAAAAGCAAGCGTTATTAAGCATTAATTGATAAAGAGCGTTTGGAGTCCATTCCAGTCATCATTTAAGAAGTGGTCAGAAGATAGAGACAGCGCTTAATAGGTGGGAAATAAAAATATAGCCAGTGTGAAAATTGCGTTGTGAGGTAATCGCATTAAATCACAGCAGGTGAAAAAACAATGAGCTACATTACATATATATCACTATCTAAAGAGAGCATATAATTCGATGAAAATAACTTCAAAATACATACAAGAGAAATATTCATAGCTCAATTTAAAGCTGAAAATTTGTGTTGGCACATCTCTACCGTAAGGTGAACTGCCAAACTTATAAATTAAAAAACTTGTCTATGGATGGTGTGGAAGCCCCGATCGCGACACTGCTCTAAGGTCTGGTACCATCATTTCTGCGAGCAAGGATATAGTGCTGGTCACAAAAGAAGATAAAATAAATTAGAAAAAACTTACCTCGATACAGACATTCTTTTTTACATCGAGTAAAAATGAATAATTTACTCGATCTTTAATTTTCGTAATTTCTAGGGTTGGAAATATAATTTTTCATTCCAAAATTTCGACTCGTCAAAATCATATTAGAAATAATTTTTTCTTTCATTTTTTCCTGAGACAATTCAATTACGTTGTCGTTTCGTACTGTGTTCTTAATTTTTAAGTCAGTTAAACGGACAGTTTAACGTCATACAGTTAAAGTTAAAGACAAAGAAATCCCTAATTCACCCTAAAATCCCGTACGTTTTCAAAACTCAATAGATTAAATTAAAAGACTTCACCACACTGAGTGACTGACCTCGTGTGGTTAGAGTTTAACTTCATTTCATTTTGATACATTCCAGGCTGATGCTGAAAAAATCGTTTCATAATCCTGAAAAACTAGACAAAATAATGAAATATGTTAATAATTTGCACAGTTGTCATGCTGAGAAATTCCCCCATTCTTTGAGAATTCATGGACAATTGCTTAGGATTCGAGTAATTCAAAATCATAATTCGAATTAATAACTTCCACTTTTACAGCAGAAGTTACCTCGCTTGAGAGATCGGCTGTTCCTTGAAGCTCTACCTGCAGGACAGACGCGTAATTGTGAGAAACGATACTCGATCAGTACGGCCTTCTCATGGTCTGAATTTCGGCGCTGACAAGCGGAGGCCCATTTTGAGAACAATGTCTACCTATTCCAAGTAAAGCGCTCCGTGAGCCTCTCTCCGAAGCCATGTAATGAACAAATAGCAGGTTCTCATCCTATGTACACTTTTTTGCAATGAATTCTCACAGATGGAAATAATTGACAGCAAATTAGACCATAGAATCAATTCGGGTGCAACCATCCGATTCGAGACGCTAGTTTAAACAAAATTAAACGCGTTACGACGTTTTTTTTTTCACGGTAACTATTTAAGGGTGCGTAGGAGTCATCGTTAATGTTCGGGCTTAAATACTTCCGTATCAATACCATAGCATGTCAATCTCAGTGGTGCGTCGTTTGAGTTATATTCTATGTTCGATGTTGAGCTGCATTCAAAGTCAAGCATGATGCTGTCGAGGATTTGTTACAGTGTCTGCATTGATTCTACGCGAGAAGGATACCTAGCGATTCGCTGGCGGTGTTTTACCAGAGTTGCGTAAATTTTGTGAGCGTTTGGTCTTATGTTGAGATGACTCTAATTCTACGGCCATCAGAAATTTACGTCAACCTTACAACGAATAAATTATTTTTGCAATAAGACTGCATTAAGCATGGTACAACAAACTAGCAGCATCCCTATGATACGGTCCCATATCATGTCGCTAGCCCTTATAGGGTGAGCCTAATTAAAAGTAATCAATCTAAAACTGGTTCGAATTTACCAGCTCTTGTAGGTACATATATTTCATAACGAAACTACAAGCTTAACAAACAGGCTTCCTATTTGTAGAGACTCATTTCTGTTTTAAATGAAGCTGACGAAAACTAAATTCCTGGATATCAAAAGTGTTTCGTGGGATTTTTCCTCACATTATAACCTCAGGCATTCCTAAATTGTGTACTTCTACGGAATGTAAATTTTCATTCCCGTCGCTTCGGGTTCTACACAGATGAGTAGCACCATCGAGCACGACGTATAAAAGTCCCTTTACCCTCTACCTACCAAATTACTTTTGCGATAAGGCTGCATCTAGTTTTACACGAAAAACCAGATGCAGCCTTACGCCCACTCTTATACTTGATGCTGACTTGGAGATACTTGGAGATGTTTGGGCCTTCACGTTCCAGCCCCACTAGGGTGCCTCCGCTTTTGAGTTATATGCAATAAACTGCACATAACTCGTTACCAAAGCAAGCAGCATCAATTGGAAGTAGATTTTAAAATCCACACATTCGAACAGCGAAAAGTTGATGGAGATCAAACTACTTGGTACCCAATACCAGCATGTGATAGTCGCACTTTCGTTAAAAACAAGGCCTCGATACCTCGATATCCTTTGTCAGCGAGGCGGCACGTGTCTGCTAAATGATTAATTCTCATGCACATTACCATTGTACAACACGCATCGTTATTTGTTGCAGAGACCGTCCTTGCAAGGTGTATATGAGATCGTGTTACGAAAAAGTAAAACAAATGGCTAATCCTCAGGTTTAAACATGCGTGTATATACGTACGTATACCTGAATAGATGTTATCATTCAGTCAGCGGATAAAGTATAGGGCGTCAATGAAATATCGAAGTCATTTTTCACCGCTTTACAAGACAGAATTGCGGTAAGAGCAAAGGTGTTTGTGAAATTGAGCATTATCTCTTCGAATGAGCATACAAGCTTACCTCCAAATTTCGTTCTTTTAGAGGCTGACTGTGGAATAGGGGCTTCTAAACGGTTTAGAAGCACACATTCTCTCAATCTTTTCTATAAAACTGTTAAAAACTCACAGTTACCCATTACATAACATTAATCTTTTATTACGAGCAATAGAAGAAAACCACCCAAAAACGCACCATCAGCTAGATATCGGCCAGCGAGAAATCGGCCGGGTTTCCGCAGCGTGAAAGGGACTCGCTCGAGAAGCTGAAGCGGGAGCCTGTAATGGAATGTCCAGTTTACTGTTATTGGGCGCCGATTTAAGGAGTATTGGAACCCGTGCGCCTTGTCCCCAGGCGCTCATTCTTGGCAAGTCAATTGTTAGGTGATTGCGATACAGGAAATTTACGCGGGCTTTAAGATGGGAGGCAACGCGGCTAGAGCTGATAGATTTGTCACTACTGAAGCTCTCTTTCGAAGGGTTCCTTGATTGCGAGCTCTGAACTCTCGGCGTCTTGACAATATTTTTCTAGCCTGGTTTGCTTTATTACATCATCGATAAAGGGGGTCGTGAAACACGTACGCTCTTTTTCGCGATAAGATTCTGCAGTGAACACGTGAAGATCAAAACTTATTACCCCATTCATTTAATAATTCGCGATTAAACTGTGCTGAAATATAGACCTCAGGCATTTTTTACATTATTTTAAGCAATGAAATATTTTGTCATAAAACTCATTCAAATCCATATCGAAGAACCTCATCCAATTTTTTAAGGCTTTCACTCCAACATATTTTCATACTTCATATTTTCGTTGATTTTATTAAACTTTTCTTGATAATATGAAGCGTGAAATGACATAGCAGGAAGGTTTTTCGTTCTATAACTGAAATCTACTTTACGTAGTAGTATTTAAGTCTGCAGCCGTCCCCTTCATCGAGAAGTACCAATTAAAGCGAGTATCATGAAGCGCAGGAAGTGTTCAAGTCAAAACTAGCAAGTAGAGAGTACTCTGGAATTCATGCAAGTAGATAGAGCGGTTGTTTGCTGCCAGGGAACCGATCTAGTGCCCCATGAGGGTGACGACCGAAGTGACTTCATGGGACAAAATCGTAGAATTAACTGAACATTTCTGTGATCCCAAGCAATATACTACATGAAACCTCAGAAATGTTCCTTGGGTCCATCTCACGGCGACATCTGTAAACGATCTCCGGGTCAGCGAAGTCTAATGTCTTCATTGGTATTTGAAAAGGTTTGTGCTTAGCGTCACCTAAATAAGTTTATCAAGAAATGTATAGCTAAAAAAAGTACAATTTAAGGTGATGAATTAGCTCCATGTACCTGGCAGTGTGACCAGCGTGCCTCCCGTACAGGATGCAAGGCTCTTGGCTGAGCTTTGATAGCACCTTTTATTTCAATGTTTAACCTTTTAAGGCCAAAAAGATTTTGTTTTTTTTTAATATTTTAAAATATTTAAAAAATAGTTTAAAATATTTTTTTTAAAGGATATAAATATCCTTTCAAAAATATTCGCAAACCATCCCCTGCTTTTATGACATCCTCCAGTAAAATACTGACTCCTGGTATCCTCTATTGTTACAGTACTAGAAATTCTATGCACCTGATTTCACGCGGCAACAGTCTCAAGTCAGAAAACATTTATTTTTCTCTCGTTTACTGATTTTGTAAGGGTAGACAGTCACCTCACCATTGATAACACGTTGATTTGTAACGGAACTCTGCCCTTAGCGGTTGTGACCTTTTATGAGAAACATAACGAGGTATAAACGTCACCTCTTAAAAAAATGAATCCAGATTTTATTCATTTCTAATTCTTTGAACGAATATATGCAGGATGGTCTAGAATATAATACGTCTCTTAACATGGCACTATAAGCAGCCGTATTCCGCATGAGCCCTAGATAAGTTCAAGCGAAGAACCGCTCTACGATTGTCTCCCGCTAGAGCCCTAGAACGGTTTCAGCAAAGAACCGCTCTACGATTGTCTCCCGCAAAAGCCCTAGAACGGTTCCAGTAAAAAAGCGCCCTAAGTACAGTTGTCCCCCACAGAGAGTGGCGTCAACTACAACGAGCATCAAATAATTGCACAAATATATTTTTCCGTAAGAAGCAAATAGAAAAACTAATAAGGAAATAAAGCTGTTATTTCCTGGAACTGATCTATCACTCGACTCGCTGGGTGGGGAGGGGAGACGACTGCAGGCCTCACACGCGGTTGCGGACGTGTGACGTGATGCCTCACACGCGGTTGCGGACGTGTGACGTGATGCCTCACACGCGGGTGCGGTCATTTTGCTTTTCTCGATGCGCCGTGCAGTCACACACGAATTCTCGTACAGTGTATACGTCCGCAACCGCGTATGAAGCATCACGTCACACGTCCGCAACCGCGTATGAAGCATCACGTCACACGTCCGCAACCGCGTATGAGGCCTGCAGTCAGATCCGCATGGAATGTCTTCCTGTTGGGGCCTTTGTCAGAGGGTAAGTACTTTTTCTTGTTTAACTCTTCAGCTATCAAGCGTTGCTTCAGAGCTGCTAAAAACATAACTCCTACAAAACCTGGTATTATTTCTACTACGTTAAAAATGAATTCTAAATTTTTTCGTTGAGATAATATTTAAATCTTGTTGATAAAAATTATCTCTTTTTCTACCTTGTGCTTTTCGGATGCTTCAAAGCTATAGACGGGAATTCTTAAACAGCGCTGTGGTGACTGTTTCCCGCTAAAGGGAAAATGTTGATACATCCTGTATGTTCAGAAATATGAGCGACTCTTCCAATTTGATGCACGGTGAGGCGGAGAAACTGGAAAATTCCGTCGTTTCTGATTATTTGACAGAGCAGCACAAAGTCATTTGCGATCTATTACTCCTCCTAGGAGTTATTTTCACTCATTCTGACTTGATTATTAAATTGTATAATTTAATGTGCAAACTGATACAGGTAGACGTTTTCGTTCAGTCCTTTGAAGATATCCGTCCTTTCTGCTGAATACTATATAAGCACAAGTTCTAAATTCTCCGCACTCTCCAGCGGTCCTACACGTATTGAACAGAAATTCTTTGGTAAAAATATCGGGAGTGAAAATTTATAATTTCTTTAACTATGACGTTAATTTCAAAGATCAGTGATAGCAATTTGGCTATGCGATGGACGATGTGGGTAATCTAAGCAATAAAGCCTTCGTGTCCAGGGTAAGTATTGTAAGAAAGAAAGGACGAAAGAAAGAAAAATAGTTTATTCCAGAGTTGGTCACATGCAAAGTATATACCTTTTTGTTTATTCAGTTAGTGAAATTACAGTCTTAAAATTAAAACATGAAAGTCTCGATAGAACTTCTAA